>JAREIK010001460.1:73394-187091 GCA_029783825.1 Sapria himalayana
TCATATTATTCTTTTTCTTATTCTTGTTCCCCACTTCAACAGTTTCTCCATTTTCTTCTTCTCATTATTATTTTTCTCGATCATTTTATTATCCATTTTTTATTCTAATCTATATTCTTATTTTTTTTATCCACCTCCTTTTTCTACTTTTGCTCTATCTTCTCCTCCTCCTCCATCTTCTGTTTCTTCTTCAACTTCTTCTTCTTGTGCATATTTTACTTCTTTTCCATCTAATTCTTTTTATTCTGATTCTACTTCTTCTTCATCTATTTCTTATTATTTTCCTTCGTTTTCTTGTCCTTCTTGTTCATCACCTTATTCTTTTTCTTCTACTTCTTTTTATCTAATTCATCTTCTTCTCCTTTTTCTAAATTTCCTTCTTTTTTTATCTTCTCCTCTTCCTTCAACTTCTTCTACTTTTTCATATTTTTCTTCTTCTTCTCCTTCTTCTACCACTTTTTATCCTTCTTCTCCTTCTCCTTCTTCTACTTTTCTTTTTTTTCTCCACTTCATTCTTATATTTATCCTTCTTATTTTCCTTATTATTCTACTACTCCACCTCTTTTTTCTCTTTCTTCTCCTTTTCCAAATTCTTCTTCTTTAGCTTCTACTTTTTCGCCTTCTTCTAATTCTTTTTCTTCTCCTTATCTTACTCCATCTTTTTTTACTTATTGTTCAATCTTTTTCTTCTTCTTTGTATTCTTCTTCGCCTTCTTCTTCTTTTCCATCTCATTATTCTCTTTCTTCTTTTTACCCTACTTCTTCTACTTGTCCTTCTTCTGCGTCTTTTTCTTCTTCTTGTCCATCATCTTCTTCTCCATCTTATTCTTATCCATTATATTCGACTTCCCCTCCTCCTCCTTCTTCTCCTTTATCATCTTCTCATTCTCCTCCTCCCCCTTCTTCTTTTTTTATTTCTTATTATTATTCTTCTTCTTACACTTCTCATTTTTGTTCTTCTTCTTTTATTTTTTATACTTCTCCTTCTTCTTCTTTACATTCTTCTTCTCATTTTCCTTTTTCTCCTTCTTCTTAATATTCTCCTCCTCCTCCTCCTTCTTCTTCTCTTTCTTCATCTTATTCTTATTCTTATTCTTATTATTCTCTTATCTCTTCTTCTCTTTCTTCTTTTCCTTTTTCTTCTCCTTTTTCTTCTCATTCTTCTTCCCATTCTTCTTCCTTTTGATCTTCTTCTTATTCTTCAACTTCTTATTCTTTTTCTTTTTTTCTTCAATTTTTTTTACTTCTCCTTCATTTTATTTTCCTTACTCTTATTCTTTTTATTCATTTTATTCTAGTTCTTCTTTACCTTCTTCTTTGTCTAATTCTAATTTTTTTTTTGACTACTACTACTTCTTCTTCTTTTTCTTTTTCTTTTTCTTTTTCTAATTCCTCATCTACTCCTTTTTTTTCATCTCCTACTTGTCCTCATTATTTTTGTCCATCTTCATTTTCTTCTTAATTTTCTTTATTACTTATTCTCCTTTTCTTTATTGTTTTTGATCTTCTCCTTCTTATTGTTGTAGTTTTTTTTATACTTCTCCTCCTCCTTCTTTTTCTTCTCTTTCTTCTTCAACACCATCTTCTTCTTCTTCTTTTTTTCTTCTACATCTTCTTCTTTTTTTCTTCTACATCTTCTTCTTTTTCTTCTCATTCTTCTTCATCTTCTTCTTTTTCTTCTTTTTTATCTCCTCCTCCTGCTTATTTTTCTTCTCCTTGTTTCTCTTCTCCTTCTTCACTTTTATTATTATTATTATTATCATTATTATTATTATTATTATTATTATTATTATTATTATTATTATTCTTCTTATGTTCATTCTACTTTGATTTCTTCTCCTTCTTCTTCTTATCATTTATCTTCTTCTCCTTCTTCTTCATCTCTATTTTATTCTTCTACATCTTCTTCTTCACCATCTTTTTATTTTTATTTTTCTTCTTTTCCTTATTCTTCATTTCCTTTTTCTTCTCATTCTTCTTTATCACCTTTTTATATTCTTTTTTCTTCTTCTTCTTTCTCTTCGTCTTCTTTTTTTTATAAAGTTTGTTTTATTAATTATAAAATCCCTCTCTTTTGGCGAAGGAATAACATTTTAACAAGCTAGAGAACTTCCTTCTTCTCCTTTTACACTCTCGATAAAATTAAACATTGAAAAATAAAGCTTAAAGTCAAGTTCTAATTAAAATAAGACAGCTCAAGTTTGTCTTTAATCTAATTTATTGAGGTAAATCCTGCTTGTTTTTTCTTTTCTTTTCCTCAAATTAATTCTGCATGTTTACTTCTTTCCCCAGCTACAACATTTTGCTTTCTACCAGCATATCTTCTACCTTCTTAAATAAAAACTTTGGTAGCCTTTTTACTATTTTATCCAATTCCAACTTAGCTTGGTTGTCTCTAATCTTAAACTTGTTTTTTGTCTTGTATTTCTAGATCATTTAGCAGCTGCAAGCCCTGCATTTCTGAAACATACAAAAGCATGGAAAAATATAGCAATACATATACAAATACAGTTAGCCTCCTACCCCATAGTCGGTGCAACAGGCCTTTAACTTTTTACTTTTTATTATCTGCATTGCTCCTAGACAGAACTCTGAATTGCTATTTTTATTCTTCCATCATCCTGATTTGTCTACCACTCTACCCCTATCTAGAACTTCGATTCTATTGCTGGAAGTATAAACCCTAATATAGCCCCTAACTAGAGACTTTCTAACACAACTAACTAACAGACTAGCCAGTACAAAGCCCCTTCTAGTTAAACATTAATTTTCAAACATACAGTCACTAATTAATATAAACTTAATATAGCAGATAACAAGAAATACACAGAGTATGCTAATGAAGAACGTCACTCTGCAGGTTCCCTGCTTCTCCCCCCATATTATAGAATAACCCTTAAAGTAGGATTACACCCCCAACAATCACTGCAAGGAAAATCCTGCACAAATAAGCTACAACAATATTGAATAGAAATGGTATTTCAAAATATTTTCAGTAGCTCTCATATCCTACATTTTTTTAATCCTTACATATGAAAAAGCGATCCTATCTAGTCTAGCTAACCCTTTTAGTTTTTCTGGTAGAGTTTCCTCATCATACTCATTATCTCCTTTAGGTAAACCTATTTAAGCTAAATTATCTGCCAATGCATTTGCTTACCTATATATGTGTGATATTGATGCATTCAATTCTACCATGAGGTTTATGATTATCTCATTCTCTTCCTCACACCTCCATAAAGTTATTTTATTCTCTTCCAGAACCACAAGTAACCTAGAGTCTACCTGAATTTGTAAATTTTTTAATCCTAAATTATTACAAACATATAATCCTCTTTTTAGTGCATAGATTTCGGAGTGGAGAGCCAAGGAGACATTACAGGGAAGAGTAAAAGCTTTAATGATATTTCCATGGGAATTTCTTATTACTCCTTCTCCCCTTGTTGTGCCTATGTCTCTGTTAAAATTCCCATACGTGTTAAGAGAAAGTTTGCTTGTGGAGGGCTTGTTCCATCTTAAGCTTCTTACCCTATTTATCTTAATCCTTTCAGTAGTCAGGTCTCATTTGTTTTTGATTGTTATATCTTCCATCATGTCTTCAATCCTAATAGGCCTTGCACAAGATATATTGCTAATTTCCTTTCTAATATTTTTTAAAATTCCAGCTACATCCATCTTTATTCCCTCAAATATACTTTTATTTCTGGCTTTCCATAAGCACCAGATAACTACATGCGCAAGATTTTTAAAAAGCCATTGTCTAATTGGACTTCTCGAGGATTCCTTGTCCGACTTGTTAATTCGGTTTGCTAAACCTACATTTTTGCCGCTAAATTGATTGTATTTTTGCAATTCCTTCCAGACTTTTGCTGCAATTTTTCCTTCTGAGAATAAATGATCTATAGTTTCTTTTGCTCCAAAATAACATTCGCATCTAGATACCATCTTTATTCCCTTTCTTTGAATATTTGTATCGACTGATACAGCATTAGCAAAGACTTTCCATGCAAAGGAGTTCATTTTGTGCGAGATATCTGCCTTCCAAGCCCATTTAAAAAGTGATTGCACAAGTTTTTTCTTTCTTATCAATTTTTTAGCCAATTTTAATGTGAATGCTTTTTGCGGGTTAAGTGTCCATTTCCAGCTGCTTTTTTTAGTGTCGAGTGCACTTCCACTATATCTTTCTATTTTACAATCACTTTCCAATTATTTGAGGCCTTCTTCAAACACTTGTCTTTGTCCCATCCATATTTAGCTCTCGTGTACTTGGCCCATAAACTATTATTTTCTTTTAATCTCCACCATCCTTTACTATCCCATGAAGTGGTCATATTCTATAAACTAATTATTCCTAATCCTACTTCATCTTTTGGATAAAAAATATCTTTCCAGCACTTCCAATGGAGTTTCAGCCTTCCGTCTTTTTCCCCCATAAAAAATTAGTCATTTCCATTTCTATGAAGCTCTTCGGAGGATAAATAACTGATAAGATATGAACTAGAGTGATTTGAAGAACATGAGAAATTAAAGTGATTCTACCCCCAAACCTAATAATTCTTCTTTCCAGCCTGCTATTTTCTTTCTCATTTTGTCCTATAAGAAAGTTAAATACTTTTCCCTGAGTCTGCCCTCATATATAGGACAACGACAACCCAGATAATTAAGGTGCCTTTATTTTGTGTAAAACTTGTGATGTTTTTAATCTGTTAGCCGCTCTTTCTAAAGATTTTTCTGCTAACATGAATTGATACTTATTTTTATTCACTTTTTGCCCCATTTCTATTTCTAACATTTGTAGGAGCTCCATTAAGTTCATCAAAGATTTGCTACTCGCATTTGTAAAAATTATCACATCATCTGCATAGGCTAAACATCCTATTCTTGGTGTGCTCCTTGGTTGCTTGAAAGAAAGTATTTTCCCTTCCAACATTCTCCTATGTAAGCTAAGAATTAATAATTCTAAATATATTTCAAATAATAAAGGGTATAGAGGGTCTCCTTGTCTTAACCCTCTTCTAAGCTTAAACTCTTCCCATTTTTTACCATTTACAATAACTTTAACCCAATACTCGAGACACGCCTGTATACCAAATCAATGCATGGTTCTGAGAAAAAAAATTTCTTTAGGACAAAGCAGAGTATATCTCATTCTACCCTATCAAATACCTTAGATAAATCTAATTTCACTACTAAGTTATTTTCTCTTATTTTAATTGTTATTTCTTTCATCATTTCTGAAGCTAATCTTATATTTTCAATCATTAATGTAATTTTAATAAACCCTATCTATTCCTAAGATATTATATCTGGCAGAATATAGCTTAATCTGCCTTGTAGAATCTTTACCATAATCTTATAGACCGCATTGCACAAGATAATTGGGATAAAGTCTTCACATTTTTGTGGTCGATTCTTTTTTTGGAATTAAAATAATAAAGGAATTCACCCATGCCTTAGGAATCTATGCTCCTACAAAAAAAAACTTGAAGCTGGAGTCACAAGATCATTTTTAACAATATGCCAACAAATCTGGAAAAAATAATTATTCTAGCCTTCTGTCCCTGATGAACAATCCTTGTCCAAACTAAAAACTACATTTTTCACCTCTTCATCCTCCGAAATGAACTCCATCATCTGATTTTATTCATTTGTGATAATACCCTTAATTTTTCTTAATAGAGAATCTCCTTCATGTCAAACCTTTCCACATAAATGGGATTTAAAAAATTATCAAAGGAGGCTCCTATTTCCTTATCACCTTCAACCCAAACCCCCTCACCATCTTTATGCCTTTAATCTTATTTCTTTGTGCTTTGATTTTACTCATATTATGAAAAAATTTGGTATTTATATAACCATCTTTTAACCATTTAATCTTTGCACGCTGCTTCTAGTAGATTTCCTCCATATGTAATATGAGCTTCAACCGACCCTTTGCTAGACTTAGTTTATGTCTAGAATTCTCATTCTGAATGCTGTCATATTCTAATTTTAGATTCTCCATCTCTTCCTCCTCTAGTTTAATCTTTTGGTTTAAATTCATATAAACTTTTTTATTCCATTTTTCCAAATATTTTTTAAGTCTAAATAGCTTAATTGTTAGTATCTACATAGGTTTTCCTAGTGCTGGCTCTGCCCATGACACACTGACTACCTTTTCGAACTCTGGAAGTTTAACCCAGATATTCTAAAATTTAATTCCTCCTAGTAATCGTTGATTTTTGCGAATTGATATGAGCAGCGGGCTATGATCCGAACAGGTTTTGTTTAAATACCTCAATCGTGTAACCCCTTGAGAGGATACCCACTTAGTATTATGCATGACCCTATTCAGTCTTGCCCAAATTGCTCCTCTTTTCTGCCAATTATTGCACTAGGTAAATCTCGAGCCTATAAAATCTCTATCCATCAAATTAGCACTAGCTATTGTGTCATTAAATTGTGACATAGCTAAGGAATCTGGAGTTTTTCCTCCTCTCTTTTCTTGTGTGCTTCTTATAACATTAAAATCTCCCTCTTTGATCCATAGAATATATTTTATCACTATTTCCTTCTTCTTTTTCCATATATATATTCTATCTTTTTTAGCATTTTTAGCATTTTTAGCATAAACTACTGAAATTTTTTCTTCGGCATCTTTGTGAATTTATAAATGCACTACCTGCTCTGTGGCTTTTAAGATTATAATATACAAATTTTTATGCCACATAATACAGAGTTTACAATTTATGTTTGCATGGGCATTATTGAATCCAAAATTTTACTATATTCAGTTAATTGGTCTTTTTGTGTCATAGGTTCCGTAATAACAACTAAAGAGATTTTATATGTTTTTATTAAGTGTTTTAGTCTATTAATCGAGGAATTATTAGCAACCCCCCTTATATTCCAATAACAACAATTATCCATTACGTCCTGACTTAACTTGAGCTCTTGTTGTGCATTTAGACTCGTAAGTCTTATTTAAATGTTTCTTTCTATTTCTTTGAGACTTAGGTGTGTTCAATGTGACTTGCATTATTTCTTTATATCTTAATTGCTGTCCGAGTTGCATATCAATTTGTTTCATGGCTTCCATGGCTTGGACCCTAGTGAGCTTCTCCCAATCCTATTCAAATATTTCTAAATCATCTTTAGCCTTTTCTAGGTAACCCTCCTCACTTTGTTCTCCCACTACCTATTGATGGGCAGTTGTAGATATTCAATTCCTCTTCTGGAAAATCCAGAATGTCCTTTTCGATCCAGCTATAGTCCTCCTTTTCTCCCTTAAGACCCTCCTAGTTTTAGCTCTCTTACCCCTCATCCTTTCTCTTTTCACCACCTCCAAACCTTCCTCCTCAACTTTCTATACCCATCCCTCTTCCCTTAACACTACATCTACAGCGTTATTTTTGCCTCCATCCTTTTGAAACCCCACCTCTACCCTTTTATCCTCCCTTTCCTCCACTAATTCTATTTCTAAAAGCTTATCCTCACCATGTTTTTAAACCCCATCTTCCCTTCTAATCCATTCTTTCCTTCCTCTAACCCCTTGCCCCTTCCCTCTACCCTTATCATCTAAACTCAACCTACACTATCCCAAGGCATGCCCTATCCTTTTACATCCTTGACAGTAAGAAAGTAAGTTTTATGGAATGGCAGATTACCATAAACCCTCTCTCTGTTCTCCCTTTCCACTGCCTATCCAAATCCTAGTAGGTGGGTGCGTAAGTAAATTACATTCAACACATACCTGAGAATTATTTGGTCTTATCATGGATATTGTTGCCTAATCCCGTAGCATTGGCTTACCTAAGCATGAAGAAATTGCATATAGAGAGCGGATATTATAGAGATACAGAGGGAGGTTAGGAAGTGAGAACCATACCAGTGCTAGAGGCACCTTCTTGTGTGAATTGAAGTTTTTCTACAATTTTAGAATGCGCATATGATATCCATAGACTTACTATAACCCCCTTAGCCATATTCGGTGAAAGTCCTCCTCCATACAGCATTGTAGGAAGAGGTATTTAGCATCGAAATCAGCAAGTTTAACCCTTCACTTGAGCTTCAGTGAGACAATAAATGTTTGTATATCATTAATGCGACGTCTCCCTTGGGAGAACTTCTCTATTGTCGTGAGCTTGAAAGGATATATAAGCCTATTTACTTCTTCCAAAGAAATATGTATCACTGGACTCCGATCTTTGTTTCCGAATAATGGGGAAGGAGTCATAGGTTCAGTAAATATTGAAGAAAAGGATTTCTTATTTGATTAAAAGTCTCTTTGCTCCATTATGAGCTTGATATCAACTTGGATTGAGCAGCAATGGATATTTCTCTATCTAAAAATTAGGATTTCTCTCTAGAAGTTGAGAGCATTTTGAAGTCCTCTTCTTCTACTTCTTCCTCTTCATCATCATCATTATCATCATCTTCTTCTACCTCTTCTTCTTCTTCTTTTTTATCTTCTTCTTCTCCATTCAATTCCTCTTCTTTTTCTTTTTCTTCTTCTTATTCTTCTTATTCATCATCATCATCATCATCATTTTCTTCTTGTTCATCATCATCACCACCATCTTCCTCTTATTCTTCCTCTTCTTCTTACTCCTCCTCCTCCTCTTGTTCTTCTATTCTTATTCTTTCCATTCTTCTTTTTCTTCATCTACTTCTTCTTATTTCCCTTTTTCTTTTTCTTCTTCTTCTTTTTCATTCCCTTTTTCTTATTCTTCTTATTCTACTATTACTACTTCTTCTTATTTCCCTTCTTCTTCTTCTTCTTCTTCTTCTTCTTCTTTCTATTCTTCTTCTTCTTCTTATTTCCTATGTTCTTATTCTTCTTATTGTTATTTTTTCCCTTATTATTATTATTATTATTATTATTATTATTATTCTTCTTCTTCTTCTTTCCAATCTTCTTCTACTACTACTACTTCTTCTTCTTATTCTCTTCTTTCCCTTCTTCTTATTCTTATTCTTCTTTTTTCCCTTCTTCTTCTTCTTCTTCTTCTTCTTCTTTCTCTTTTTCTTTTTGTTCTTCTTCTTTCCCTTCTTCTTATTCTTATTCTTCTTCTTCTTCTTCTTCTTCTTCTGCTTTTTCTTCTTCTTCTTCTTCTTCTTCTTCTGCTTTTTCTTCTTCTTCTTCTTCTTCTTCTTCTTCTACTTTCTCTTATTCTTCTTCTTTTTTAGATTCTTCTTCTTCTTCTTATTTCCCTTCTTCTTTTTCTTATATTCCATCTTCTTATTCTTCATCTTCATCTTCTTATTCTTCTTCTTTCCCATATTCTTCTTCTTCTTCTTCTTCTTCTTCTTCTTCTTTACCTTCTTCTTCCTCTTCTTCTTCTCTCCCTTCTTCTTCTTTCTCTTTTTCTTCTTCTTCATGATCATCATCAGCTTCTTATTCTTTTTATTTCCCTACTACTACTACTACTACTACTACTTCTTCTTCTTCTTCTTCTTTTTCTTCATCATCAGCATCATATTCTTCTTCTTCTTATTTCTCTTCTTATTGTTCTTCTTTTTCTTCTTTTCCTTCTTTTTTTTTAAAGAAGGTTGTTTTATTATTAATTATCACCCTCTCTTTTGGCAGAGGAATACCATTTTTTACAAACTACTTCTACCCTTATCCCTTTTACACCCACTTTAAACCTAATCTAAAATACAAAAAAATAGAATAAAATAAAACTTTCATTTTTAAAATATCCTTCTACATATCTTTTGCCAAGTATTGCTTGTTATACTTTATATCTTTTGGGTTTTTCTGCCAAGGCCCTATTTGTATGGGGCCTTCTCTTTCAATTCTTTTAATCTCTCTCCAAGTACTCCCATCTTCTGTCTTCATGAAACTTCCTACCATCTTGAGGTTTCCTCCTATCTTGAAGCTTTCTGAATACTCCCATCTTCTGCCTGTTTGTATGTAAAAAATATTTTCGGTTTGATTTTTCCCTTTATGCATCTTGAAGCTTCCTTCCATCGCCTCGTTCAATGACTCCAAACTGACTTAGAAACATATCTACTTACATGCTGGCTTAAATTACATGCAAACCAAATATAACAAAATTTTACATGCAGACTTCCATGCTGACCAACTCCTTACATGCTGACCAACTCCTTACATGCTGACTTCCATACTGACTTACTCAAATATAACAAAATTTTAAATGCCGACTTCCATGCTTACCATACATGCTGGCTTTTATGCTTGCTCAAGGCTTGAGTCGGCATTGACTCAAGGCTTGAGTCGGTATTGACTCAAGACTGACTCCCGACTTAGAATTAAAATACTTTTTACATGCTGACTTCCTAACTTTAAGCTACATGCTGACTCAGCACTGACTCTGATAACACTCAAGACTCCAATGAAAAAGTTATCAATGCTCCCGACTCCAGACTCCAGACTCCCGTGGCCGACTTAAATATAACAAAATTTTAACCGTCCCATGACTGATCAATGCACATGCACATCTGTGACTGCGATAACTACGAAATAATTATCGCAGCCGTAACTGACTTCATTGCACATAACAGACTCTAGTGAAATACGAAATTGTTCTAAAACACTACCTCCAAGCTGACTCCTCAAACCAGCCGTTTCCTTCCCTCTCTAGCTTTGTCCAGCCTGCTTTCTTTTTAGTTAACCTTTGCTGAGAACCGCTTTGCTTCAGCTTAACTTAACCTGAAAAAATCCAACCAAGAAACTCTACCAAACAATAAATTTACAAGCTCTCTCCTTATCCGACTTCCCTCAGGACCGGGAAGCTATCTATTTCTTCTCTTATCTCCCTGCCAACTGCAAAAAAAACTAACAAACAGTAACAACAATTCATTAGTTAAAAATTTTCAGCCCTTTCTAGGGCTTACAAATACTTCAGCCCTTTATTAGGCTTAAACAAACCCCCTTTTTTTTCCAAATTAGTTCATAATTTTTGAACCCTAATATACGGAAATGCAATTTTATCTAATCTTATTAGACCTTTGAATTTTTCAGGTATATTTTCTCCTCTAAATTCTTATGATCCTTTTCTCATTCCCTCTTCCGCTAATCTATCTGCAATCGTGTTGGCTTCCCTATAAATATGCTTTATTTCTCCTTTTATTTCTCTTAAAATGTTTCTAATATTATCAATGTCTTCTTCAAATTGCCATAAATATATCTTTCCTTGTACATCGTCCGCTAGTATTTTTGAATCCAACTGTGCTTGAACCTTTAGGTAATTGTTAGCTTTACAAATTTGCAAACCCTTTTGTAGGGCTATAATTTCTGCTTGCAAGGCAGAAGATGCTATAGCCCTTGATGTGAACGCTTTCAGTACATTTCCTTCCGCATTTCTTATTAAACCTCCTCCACCAGCTTCTCCCATTTCTCTTTTAAAGCTTCCATCATTATTTAGTGTTAGACTGCCCTGCCTGGGTTTATTCCAATTAACTATTTTAATAGTAGGCATTTTTCTTGCTATTGTTGCAAGGTGCCATTCTTTCATTCTATCCTCCTGTATTTTCATGTTTTTCACTTGTATTGGACTACAAGCCGTGATGAATGCACTCTCTTTTTTGATTTCTTCCAAAATGTCATTATGTTCCATTTTTACATTATCATATCTACTTATGTTTCTAGCTTTCCATATGCACCATAGTGCTATATGCGGAATGTAACTTCTAATCCATTTTAAGATATTATTTTTTGTTTGTTTTTTTGACCAGTTTTCTAGCCTATTTCTTAAATTAACTATACTTCTTTCAATATCAGCTTCAATTTCTAATTTATTCCACACTTTTATAGCTATTTTACCCTTAGAAAATAGGTGATCCGAGCTCTCTATATCTTGATGGCAACATTCACACCTGGATGCTAATTCTATGCCCTTCTTCTGAATATTCGCATCTACAGGGACAATGTTTGACATAATTTTCCATGATAAAACATTTATTTTTTGAGGCAAATCTTTTTCCCAGAGTATTTTCAATTGTAAGGGTTTTCTGCTTCGTACTAGCTCATTGGCACTTTTTAATGTGAAGTTTCCGTTTGGATTTAAAGTCCATTTCCACCCACTTTTCGTTAGTATTGTATGCTTTTCCACGCTGTTCTGCTGTTCGCGCATCATTTTCCAGCTTCTAGACGCTTTTTTTTGTATTTTTAAATGCATTATTTTCTAACCCGTATTTAGCTTTTATGAATGCCGCCCAGATATTTTCATCTGTTTTTATTCCCCACCAATTCTTGCATGCCTACGCTTTGGCTATATCTTTTAGGCTGATCAAGCCTAATCCTCCCTCCTCTTTTGGGTAACATAAATCTCTTCATTTTTTCCAGTGCAGCTTATTCTTCCCTTCTCTTTTCCCCCATAGAAAATTAGCCATTTCTCTTTCTAATTTTTTAATAATTATATTTGGAGGTTGTGCCGTCATTAGGATATTTATTAATGAACTATGTAGCACATGGGTAATTAGAGTAGTTCTTCCTGCCATATTTAATAAGTCTTCTTTACAGCCGGCAATTTTATTCTTTATCTTGTCCAATAAAAAGCAAAAATATTCCTCCTTTACTCTTCCTTCATAAATTGGACATCCCAGATACAATAATGCTCCTGTACACTACGCAAATCCTGTGACCCGTTTAATCCTGTGAGCAATGTTTTCTAGTGCTTTAGCTACTATTACAAATTGACATTTATTCTTATTAAGCTTTTGGCCTGTTTCCTCTGCCAGTATTTGTATAAGCTCCATCAAGTTTTCCATTGATTTGCTACTGGCGTTTGTGAATATGATCACGTCGTCAACGTATGCCAAGCAGAATATTAATGGCGTATCTTTGGGTTGTCTGTAGGCTAAGATGCTGCCATTTCTAACCTTCTCTTTTAAGTTTACTATAAAAAGATCTAAATAAATATTAAACAAAGAGGGGGAAAATGGGTCCCCTTGCCTAAGACCTCTGGTTGGTTTAAATTCTTCACCTGCCTGACCATTTATAAGAATTTTAACCCAAGCACTAGATATACATCTATATATAATATCTATCCAAAATTCTGAAAACTCCATTTTTCTCATTATATAGCAAAGTATATTCCATTCTACTTTATCAAATGCCTTAGCTAAATCCAGTTTCATGATTACATTGTGACCTCTGACCTTAGTCCCTATATCTCTAATCATTTCCGATGTTAAATTAATGTTTTCAGTTATCAGTCTATTTTTAACAAAACCTGCTTGTTCCGGCTCTATTATGTTTGGTAATATCTTGCTCAATCTTTTCTGTAACAACTCGGCTAATATTTTATATATGGTATTACATAAACTAATTGGCCTGTAATCTTCTCCTTTTTGAGGATTTTTTTTTCTTAGGTATCAAAACTATGTATGAGTTGGACCATGTTTTTGAGATTTCCGCACCCGCGAATATCCAGTTAATGGCTGCCAAAACATTTTTTTTGATTATATTCCAGCTTCGTTGGAAAAATTCGTTATTCCAGCCGTCTGGTCCTGTTGCGCCATCTTTATTTGCGTTAAATACTGCATCCTTCACTTCTTCTTCCGTAGGAAATTCTACTAACATTTTGTGGTCTTATTGTGTTACCTTTCTTTTAATTTTCTCCATTAGTGTAAAGTTTCTATTTGTATTTAGCCCGCTTAGATGCGTTTTAAAAAATCCTTCTAATTCAATTTTAATATCTTCCTCCTTTTCTACCCACTCTCCGTTAGCACTTTTAAAACCTTTTATTCCTAATCTTTGTGACTTAATTCTTGCCATTGTATAGAAAAATTTCGTGTTTTTATCTCCATCTTTCAACCATTTGACTTTCGCTCTCTGTTTCCAGTAAATTTCTTCCATATGCATTCTTAACTTTAATTTAGCTTTAGCTTTATTAACTTCTGTTCTGGTTATTTTATTTTGTATATTCTCATATTCTTTCTCTATTGTTGTGGCTTTCTGCTCCGCCTCTTGAATTTTTCTGGCCACATTTCCAAACACTTCTTTGTTCCATTTATTAAGAGCCAATCGTAGTGCTCTCATTTTTTGTCCCAATCTCTGCTTGGGGTTTCCCGGTATCGGTTTTTCCAATGTATTTTTAACTATAGCCTCAAAATCCTTGTGTAAGCCCCACATATTTTGGTATATGAAGGCCTTCTGGTTTACCTTCTTTTTTCGAAGGCTTACTAGGAGTGGGCTATGATCTGAACAAGTTCTGCTTAAATGCTGAACTTTAACTTCCCCCATAACATCTAGCCATTTTGTTTTAAGTAACACTCGATCGAGTCTAGACCAGATCATTTTCCTATTCTTCCAGTTATTACACCAAGTGTAATTTGAACCTAGATATTCTACCTCCATTAAACATGCACTTGCAATAGCCTCATTGAAATGAGTCATTGCTACCAGGTCTGGTGTCCTGCCTCCCTTCTTTTCCGATGAGTTTCTAATTGTATTGAAATCTCCTCCTATAATCCATGGAGACTTCGTGAGTGCTATTTTATTCATTTCGTGCTAGAGTATTTTCCTTTTTTCTTTTGCGTTACTTGTGTAAACCACTGAAAAAATAGTCTCTGATTACTTACCCATTTTATAGTTTATTATTTGATCATTTTCTAATAAAATTCCAATGTCTACGGGGCTGTTCCACATGATCCATAATTTACTACTGTGATTCGAAAAGGCATTTTGCATGCCTATCCTTATCCTGTATTTTTCAATCTAGTCTTTAGTTACCATTGGTTCAGCTAAAATCACTACTTTTAGTTTGTGTATTTTAATTAAATTTCTAATTCTATTTATTGTAGGAGTGTTCGCTACTCCTCTTATATTCCAATATAAACTATTCATATTTAAATGTACTTGGCTTACGCTCTAGTAGTACATTTCGATTCATATTTTATGTTAGCATATTTCTTCATGTTTCTTATTGTTTTACTAGTGCTCGGTGGGGCTTGCTCTACATTCTTTATTTTATTTATCTTTTCCAAGCTCATATTTAATTCCATGATTTCTTCTAAGGCTTTTTTCCTATCTTTTGGTGCATGTCTGATTTTCTGTTTTTTTAGCCACAAGTCATCCTTTGGTGCATTCAAAACTAACTTGTGTTCTTCATCAGTGTTGCTGGACAGTGGCCAGCTTTTAACTTCCATTTCCTCTTCGGAAAGCAAGTCATCCTTAGCCCAATCATGCAGTTCTATATGTTTTAATAACTGATTTTTCTTCCTTTTAAATATTATTTTTTTCCTCCCTTGCCTTTCTACTCCTTCCACCTCCTTTGGTATTTTTTCTAGCCATTTTCTGATTTCCTCCATATTGTTTTTATCTCTCAGCTCTATCCTTCCTTCCTCTATTCCTAGCTCTTCTCTACCCCTCAACTCATCTCTATCCTCTCTTTCTGTTTTATCACTTTCTCTCTCCTTGACCGATTCTTCCTCATTTGCCCGTTCTCCCTCTTTGGCCTCCCGTTCTAGTTTCTTTCCTCCCTCTCGGCTCTCTTCTACCTCGCCCTTCATGTTGCCTTTCCATACCCATTCCTTCGCCTTGTTTTTCTTCATGTCTGTTAGCATACAAGTCTCCTCTGCATGACCCATTTTAAGACAATTCAAACAATAAAATGACATGTTTTCTGGAACTATATTCTGCCAGAAACCATGCTCTAAATCTTTGCCAACCCATATTTTGTTCAGTGGAGACTTCTTGCAGTTAACCTCAATGAGGATTCTAGCTGCACTTGGTCTTGTCATGTAAGCCGTGGCCTCATCAATCAGCCACAGTTTACCCACGCATAATGCTATCGAATACAGAAAATGCTTGCTAAATAAATGTAATGGATGTTTAGGCAGTGTGAACCAAAGCAGGGCATTTGCAGGCTCCACGGATGGTGAAAAATCAGGCGACCATTTGAGGATGCGCAATGGATATCCAGCCACGCTCCACTGCCCTCTAATCCATAACCTCAGGAAGTCATCTTCTTCCTTGAATTGAAAAATGACGTGCTTCCTGTCGTATATGGCTATTTTTGCGACTTGTCGTAGCTTCAGTAAAGCGATAAACGCATAAATTTCTTCATAGCTCGGCTTACCATGGGTGAACTTCCCAATTAATGTAAGCTTGAATGGTTCAGCAAGCTTTTGGAACTCTTCTTCGGTAAATAACACGGCAGGGAACTCCTTTTGCATCAAAATTCAGGAACAGAATCGCGGTCTGCTTGTAAATTGAACTAAGTGATTTTTTAATTAAAAAGATGATTCGAATCATCCATTTTTTGCTCAAAATTGAGCTTAAATCACACTAAAATGGATGTTTCTCTCTCTAGAATTGAACTTTCTCTCTCTAGAAGTTGAAAGCATTTTTTCAAAAAAATAGAGTAGTTTTTTTTCTTCTTTCTTATTCTTTTCCTTCTTCTTCTTCTTCTTCTTCTTCTTTCCCTTCTTCTTCTTTTTCTTCTTCTTTTTTTCCCCTTCTTTTTTTTTCTTCTTTTTCTTTTTTTTCCCTTCTTCTTCTTCTTCTTCTTCTTCTTTTCTTCTTTCCCTTCTATTTCTTCTTCTATTCTCTCCTTTCTTCTTCTTTTCTTCTTTTCCTTCTTCTTCTTCTTCTTTCCCTTCTTCTTCTTTTTCTTATTCTTATTCTTATTCTTATTATTCTTCTTCTTTGTCTTCTTTTTCTTTCCCTTTTTCTTCTTGTTCTTCTTCTTTCCCTATTTCATCTTTTTCTTCTTCTTCTTCTTCTTCTGCTTTTTCTTCTTCTTCTTCTGCTTTTTTTTCTTCTTCTTCTACTTTTTCTTCTTCTTCTATTTCTTCTTCTTTCCCTTCTTCTTCTTCTTCTTCTTTCCCTTCTTTTTCTTCTTCTTTCTCTTATTATTCTTCTTCTTCTTTTCCTTCTTCTTCTTCTTCATCTTCATATTCTTCTTCTTTCCCTTCTTTTTATTCTTCTTTCCCTTCTTATTATTCTTCTTTTTCTTTCCCTTCTTCTTCTTCTTCTTCTTCTTCTTCTTCATCTTTCCCTTCTTTTTCTTCTTCTTTCTCTTATTATTATTATTCTTCTTTTCCTTCTTCATCTTCATCATCTTCTTATTCTTCTTCTTTCCCTTCTTTTTATTCTTATTTCCTTTCTTTTTATTCTTCTTTCCCTTCTTATTATTATTCTTCTTCTTTCCCTTCTTTTTCTTCTTATTCTTCTTTCTCTTCTTCTTCTTCTTCTTCTTCTTTCCTTCTTCTTCTTCTTCTTCTTCTTCTTCTTTTCTCTTCTTCTTCTTCTTCTTCTTCTTCTTCTTCTTCTTCTTCTTCTTCTTCTTCTTTTCCTTCTTCTTCTTCTTCTTCTTCTTCTTCTTTCTTCTTCTTCTTCTTTCCCTTATTCTTCTTCTTCTTCTTCTTTTCCTTCTTCTTCTTTCCCTTATTGTTTATCATCATCATAATCATCATCTTCTTCTTCTTTCCCTGCTACTACTACTTCTTCTTCTTCTTATTTTTCTTTCCCTTCATCATCATCATCATCATATTCTTCTTCTTCTTATTTTCATTTCTTCTTCTCCTTCTTCTAATTTCCCTTCTTCTTCTTTCCCTTTTTCTTTTTCTTCTTCTTCTTTTCTTCTTTCCTTTCTTCATTTTCTTCTTCTTCTTCTTCTTCTTCTTCTTTTCCTTCTTATTATTATTATTCTTCTTCTTCATTTCCTTCTTCTTCTTCTTCTTTTCCTTATTATTATTATTATTATTCTTCTTCTTCATTTCCTTCTTCTTCTTCTTCTTCTTCTTTCCCTTCTTCTTCTTCTTCTTTCCCTTTTTCTACTTATATTCTTCTTATTCTTATTCTTCTTATTCTTCTTCTTTCCCTTCTTCTTCTTCTCTTTTTCCTTCTTCTTCTTCTTTTCTTCTTTTCCCTTCTTTTTCTTCGTATTCTTCTTCTTCTTCTTCTTCTTTCCCTTCTTCTTCTTCTTCTTCTTCTTTCCCTTCTTCTTCTTCTTCTTCTTTCCCTTCTTCTTCTTCTTATTATTCTTCTTCTACTTTCCCTTCTTCTTCTTCTTCTTCTTCTTCTACTTTCCCTTCTTCTTCTTCTTCTTCTTCTTCTTTTTCTTTACCTTCTTCTTCTTCTTCTTATTCTACATCTTCTTTTCCTTTTTCTTTATCTTCTTCTTCATTCTCTTATTCTTATTTTTATTCTTATTTTTCTTCTTTTTCTTCTTCTTTCCTTTCGTCGTCTTCTTCTTCTTCTTTTACTTCATTCCCTTCTTATTCTTCATCTTCTTTTTCTTCTTTCCCTTTTTTTACTTCTTCTTTTTTCCCTTCATCTTCTTCTTTTTTCCCTTCATCTTCTTCTTCATCTTCTTCTTCTATACCTTCTTCTTCTTCTTCCTCTTCTTCTTCTTCTTTCTCTTCTTCTTCTTCTTCTTATTCTGCTTTCCATTCTTCTTCATCATCATCATCCTCATCATCTTCTTCTTTTCTTCTTCTTCTGCTCCTCCTCCTCCTCCTCCTCCTCCTCCTTCTTCTTCTTTCCCTTATTCTTATTATTCTTCTTCTTCTTCTTCTTTTCCTTATGCTTCTTCTTCTTCTTAATCTTCTTATTCTTCTTCTTTCTCGTCATCTTCTTCTTCTTCGTTACCTTCTTCTTCTTCTTCTTCCTCTTCTTCTTCTCTCCCTTCTTCATATTCTTCTTCTTCTTTCCCTTCTTCATCATAATCATCTTCTTTCTTCTTCTTCTACTTCTTCTTCTTTCCCTTTACTTTTTTTTCTTCTTCTTCTTCTTCTTCTTCTTCTTTGTTTTCTTCTTCTTCTTTCCCTTCAACATCATCATCATATTCTTCTTCTTCTTATTTCCCTTTCTTCCTCTCCTTCTTATTTCTCTTTCTTCTTCTCCTTTTTCTTATTTCCCTTCTTCTTCTTTCCCTTTTTCTTTTTTTTTCTTCTTCTTTCCTTCTTTCTTTTCTTCTTCTTCTTCTTCTCCTTCTTCTACTACTTCTTCTTCTTCTTTCCCTTCTTCTTCTTATTCTTCTTCTTTTTTCCCTTCTTTTTCTTCTTTTCTTCTTTCCCTTCTACTACTTCTTCTAATTCTTCTTCTTTACCTTCTTCTTCTTCTTTTTTTACTTCTTCTTCTTTTCTTCATTCCTTTCTTCTTCTTCTTCTTCTTCTTCTTCTTTTTCTTTCCCTTCTTCTTCTTCTTCTTCTTCTTCTTTTTCTTTCCCTTCTTCTTCTTCTTCTTCTTCTTCTTCTTTCCCTTCTTCTACTTCATCTTCTTCTACTTTCCCTTCTTCTTCATCTTCTTCTTTCCCTTCTTCTTCTTCTTCTTTACATTCTTCTTCTTCTTTTTCTTCTTTACCTTCTTCTTCTTCTTCTTCTTCTTCTTCTCTCCCTTCTTCTTATTATTCCTCTTCTTTCCCTTCATCATCATCATCATCATCATCATCATCATCATAATCATCATCTTCTTTTTCTTCTTCTTCTTTCCCTTTACTTCTTCTTCTTCTTTTTCTTCTTCTTCTTTTCCTTCTTCTTCTTTCCCTTCAACATCATCATCATATTCTTCTTCTTCTTCTTCTTTTCTTCTTTCTTTTCTTCTTCTTCTTCTTCTTCTTCCATTCTTCTTCTCCTTCTTCTTCTTCTTCTTCTTCTTCTTCTTTTCCTTCTTTTCCTTCTTCTACTACTACTTCTTCTTCTTTCCCTTCTTCTTCTTCTTCTTTTCTTCTTTCCCTTCTTCTTCTTCTTTTTCTTTCCCTTCTTCTTCTTCTTCTACTACTACTTTCCCTTCTTCTTCTTCTTCGTTTTCTTCCCCTTCTTCTTCTTCTTCTTCTTCTTCTTCTTATTCTTCATCTTCTTTCCCTTTTTATTCATCTTCTTCTTCGTTCTCTTCTTCTTATTTTTATTATTCTTATTCTTCTTTTCTTCTTCTTTCCTTTCTTCTTCTTCTTCTTCATCTTCTACTTTCCCTTATTATTATTATTATTATTATTCTTCTTCTTCATCTTCCTCTTTCCCTTCTTCTTCATCATCTTCTTTTTCTTCTTTCCTTTCTTTTTCTTCTTTTTCTTCTTTTTCTTCATCTTCTTCTATCCCTTCTTCTTCTTCTTCTTCTTCTTCTTTTTCTTCTTCTTCTTTCTCTACTTCTTCTCCTCCTCCTCCTCCTCCTCCTACTTCTTCTTCTTCTTCTTCTTTCCCTTCATTTTCTTCTTCTTCTTTCCCTTATTATTATTATTATTATTATTATTATTATTATTATTATTATTATTATTATTATTATTATTATTATTCTTCTTCTTCTTCTTCTTTCCCTTCTTCTTCTTGTTCTTCTTCTTTCCCTTCTTCTTCTTCTTTCCCTTATTGTTATTATTATTATTATTATTATTCTTCTTCTTCTACTTCTTATTCTTTTTCTTCTTCTTCTTCATTTTTCCCTTCTTATTCTTCTTCTTCTTTATCATCTTTCCCTTCTTCTTCTTCTTCTTATTCTTTTTATTTTTCGTCCTCTTCTTTTTTTTCTTCTTTTTCGTCATCATCATCTTCTTCTTCATATTCTTCTTCTTTTTTTTTCTTCTTCTTTCCATTCTTCTTCTTCTTCTTCTTCTTTCCCTTCTTCTTCTTTTCTTCTTCTTCTTCTTCTTCTTCTTCATCTTCTTTCCCATCTTCTTCTTCTTCTTTCTCATCATCATCATCATCATCTTCTTCTTCTTGTTTCCCTTCTTCTTCATCTTCTTCTTGTTTCCCTTCTTCTTCTTCTTATTCTTCTTCTTCTTCTTTCCATTCTTCTTCTTATTCTTATTCTTCTTCTTTCTCTTCTTCTTCTTCTTCTCCTTCTTCTTCTTTCTCTTCTTCTTCTTCTTCTTCTTCTTCTCCTTCTTCTTCTTTCTCTTCTTCTTCTTCTTCTCCTTCTTCTTCTTTCTCTTCTTCTTCTTCTTCTTCTTCTCTTCTTCTTCTTCTTCTTCTTCTTCTTCTTCTTCTTCTTCTTTCTCTTCTTCTTCTTTCTCTTCTTCTTCTTCTTCTTTTCCTCCTACTACTTCTTTCTTCTTCTTTTCCTCCTACTTCTTCTTTATTCTTCTTTTCCTCCTACTTCTTCTTTCTTCTTCTTCTTCTTCTTCTTCTTTCCCTTCTTCTTCTTCTTTTCTTCTTCTTCTTTCCCTTCTTCTTCTTCTTTTCTTCTTCTTCTTCTTTCCCTTCTTCTTCTTCTTCTTCTTCTTCTTCTTCTTCTTCTTTCCCTTATTATTATTATTATTATTTTTTTTTTCTTCTTCTTCTTTTTCTTCTTTTTCTTCTTCTTCTTCTTCTTTTTCTTTTTTTTAGAAGTTTGTTTATTATTATAACCCTCTCTTTTGGCGGATGAATACCATTTTTACAAACTAAGTTCTACCCTTTCCCCCTTTTACACCCATCTTTTAAAATAAAAGTAAAATCAAACATATACTATTTCAATTTTCCATTTTAGGTCCTTGAATTGCCTTATTCATTGTGCTGGATTTTTGAAATAATCTTTTAGTTAGCCCTCTGTTTATTCACTTATGCCTTCTTTTAGTTAGCCCTCTGTTTATTCACTTATGCCTTCTTTTGCAATCCCTTCTTGGCTTTTCTCCTGTTAGACTTTCTTCTTGGGATTCCACCGCTTTTACTTTGACCTTGCTTCTTCCCCAGCATTAATGCTGAGGCTTGAACCAGTCTAGATGCTTCAAACTTAGACACTGACCGACACCTTAAACATTTATACAAACTCCTCACTGGCTACTTTCAGACTAGGCCAATACTGATAACATCTACTTATTTTCCTTTATGTTAGGCAGACTCTTAATAAACCACTACTAGCTTGGCCACTTGTTTACTTAGTAGTCCACTACTAACTTTACATTGACATTTAAACAAACACCTTACCTACAGCTTATAGACCTCCAAAATACAGATTCATACAAACCCTCAACAATCAATTTAACAGACACTATCCTTTATTTCTAACAACTTGTATACATCCCCACTCTTCCAATCCTGACTTCTTTAGAGTTCATACAGCTTTACCTCTTTCTGCACTTCATTTCTGCCCACTTTCAAGCCTACAAACATCCAATACAAAGAAAATACACTTCCCTCCTTCCCTATAATTCACCGACCTGTACCATTGCTATTCTGACTTTAACTTTCCAGCTTTGTACCCTGTAGAATATTAATTACAGACACTTGCCATTACAGACATTTACCTTTACAAATATCCCCCCTAATCTTTAAAATTACAGAAACAGAATACCACAGACCCTCTCCTATATCTATGTTATTGACCCATGTCCTATTTTACCCCACCCTTTTGTAGCATACGCATCTATTCTTTGTTCCAGCTAGCTAGTTTCTCCCCTCAGGATTGAAAAAACCTGCTTGTTATTTTGACTTGCACCTGTTATTAAAATCAAGAACTACAAAATAGTAATTAGATGCATATGTTTCATGCTATTGATTTCCATTTGCGTTTTGCATTATCATGCTCTAATCTTTATTTCTTTGAACTCTAATTTATGGAAAACCTATCTTGTCTAGGTTTATTAAACCTTTATATCTATCAAGAATATTTTCCTCCTCAAACCCTTGTGCACCTTTTCTCATGCCCTCCTCAGCTAACTTATCTGCCAACGCATTCGCCTCTCTATATATATGAACTATTTCTCATTTAATCTCCATTAATAATGATTTTATTTTTCTGATATCTTCCTCCAACCTCCATAATTTTATTTTACCTTGCATTAAGTCCACTAATAAGGTTGAGTCCACCTAAATTTGAATGTTTATAAAATTATATTCTTTACAAACTCGCAATCCCTTTTCTAATGCCATTATCTCTGATTGTATTAATGACTCAGCTGTATCTCTCATTGTGAAGGCCCTCATTACTCTACCCTTTTCATTTCTTATTATTCATTCTCCCCCTGCCATTCCTATTTCTTTATTAAAACTCCCATCAGTGTTCAGAACTAGTCCATTTTTTGGGGGTTTAATCTAGCTGATTATTTTTACAGTTGAAGGGTTTCTAATACTTATAGAAAGGTCCCACATCTTTCTACTATTATCATCTATTTCATAACTTTTAGCTCTTAATGGGTTACATGCGGAGATGAAAGAGATTTCTCTCTTTATTTTTTCTATTATATTGTTAGTATTCATTTGTATACCTTCAAACCTATTCTTATTTCTAGCTTTCCATATACACCAAACTACTATATGCACAATATATTTTCTAATCCATTTTAGAACAGTATTTTTTGAGAGTTTCTGACCCCAGGTTTTAAACCTATCTTTAAATGTTTTTGTTCCTCTTTGTATATCTACCTCTATTTCTAGTTTATCCCATATCCTTGCGGCTATTTTTCCTGTTGAGAATAAATGACCAATATTCTTTATTTCTTTAAAACAGCATTCACATCTAAAACTTAATTTTTATCTTTCTTCTGAATATTTTCATCTACCGGGATAGCATTAGCAAGCAGTTTCCACATGAATAAATTTATTTTCTGTTGAACCTCTTTTGTCCATATTCCTTCAAAAATCTCTTGTGACGTCCTTTTATTTCTTATAAGAGATTTTGCACTTTTTAAAGTAAATCTTCCATGTGCATTCAATGTCCATTTCCACCCACTGTTAGTCAATATAGCATGATTTTCAACCATGTTTTTCTGTTTACACATCAACTTCCAGCTTTTCGATGTCTTTTTTTGGATTAATAGGCTTTTTACCTAGGCCATATATAGTTCTAACATATTCTGCCCAAAGGCTTCCATTTTTTTTAAACTCCACCAATTTTTACATGCTTAGGCTGATGTTATATCATTAAGAGTAGAAAAACCTAAGCCAGTCTCTTCCTTTGGATAACATAATTCTTTCCATTTTTTCTAGTGTGCATTGTTTTTTCCTTCTTTCTTCCCCCATAAGAAGTTTTCCATTTCTCTTTCTAGTTTTTAACTATATTTTTTGGTGGCTGTGTTAGCATTAAAATATGTGTTAGGGAGCTTTGAAGCATGTGTGTTATTAGAGTGATTCTTCCTGCCATACTTAATAGATTTTCTTTCCATCCTGTAATCTTTTGTTTTATCATATTAACTAAATATTCTATGTATTATTCCTTTACTCTTCCCTTGTAAATCGTGCATCCTAAATATGTTAATGCTCCTTTGTTCTGAACAAAGCCAGTGATTCTGTTAATTTTTTTAGTGGTATAATCTGAGGCTCTCCTTGCTAGAATAAACTGACATTTGTTTTTATTCAAAATTTGTCCCGTTTCTTCGTCCAACATTTGCATTAAATTCATCATATTTCTCATAGACCGACTACTGCATTTGTAAAGATGATAACATCATCTGTGTATGCCAAGCAACTCACAATTAGGGTATTTCTTGGTTGTTTAAATGCAAAAATATTCCCCTTTTTGACTTCTTCCTCTAAATTTACTATAAATAGTTCTAAATATATATTAAATAATGATGGCGAGAGGGAGTCTCCTTGTCTCATGCCTCTTACCGGCTTGAATTCCTTTCCTGCCTATCCATTAACCAAAATTTTAACCCATGCACTTGAAACACATCTGTACATAAGGTCTATTCAGAATTCTGAGAAGCCAAATTTCCTCATTAGATAGCATAATATGTTCCATTCAACTCTATCAAATGCTTTTGACAAATCTAGTTTCAAAATTATATTCCCACCTCTAATTTTAGCTCCTATTTCCCTCATCATTTCTGATGCTAGATTGATGTTTTCCATCATCAATCTATTCTTTATAAACCCTGCTTGTTCCACTGAGATAATGTTGGGAAGAATTCTACTAAGTCTATTTTGCAATATTTTAGTTAAAATTTTGAATATTGCGTTACATAGGCTAATTGGTCTATAATCCTCTCCCCTCTGTGGATTTTCTTTTTTGGGTATTAAAACAATATAGGAGCTAGCCCATGACTTTGTAATATCCACCCTTGAGAAAATCTAAGCTATGGCTGCCACTAGCTCAATTTTAATTATATCCCAGCAACATTGAAAAAATTCATTATTCTAACCATCTGATCCTGATGCACTATCTTTATTAGCGCTATATACTACTTCTTTAACCTCCTCTTCTCTCGGAATCTCTTCTAATAATTTATTATCTTCTTCCATGACTCTTTTCTTAATATTTCCCATTAATGAGTGCCCATTGACTGTGTGCTGACCACATAAATAGTTTTTAAAATGGTTTTTTAATTCGTTTTTTATTTCTTTCTCTTCTTCTATCCATCTGCCATTATTAGATCTTATTCCTTTTATTTTATTTTTTTGAATTTTTATTTTTTCCACAGCATTAAAAAATTTAGTGTTCTTATCACCCACTTTTAACCACTTAACTTTCGCTCTATATTTCCAAAAAGCTTCTTCCATGTGCATTCTAAGCCTTAATTCTGCTTTTGCTTTACTCACTCTTATTCTTGCTTCATCATTAGGCTTCACTTCATATACTATTTCTAATTCAGCCACTTTTTGCTCAGCTTCTTCTACTTTTTTAATAACATCTCCAAACACTTCTTTATTTCATTTATTTAACATTATACATAAACCTTTTAATTTTTGCATCATGATTTGCATAGGATTGCCTGAAACCAGTTTTTAACATAGCTCTTTTACAACTTTGTCATAGTCCTCGTCCATTCTCCACATGTTTTGGAATTTGAAGCCTAAACTCCTTCCTTCACTTTTTTGCAGTGTCAGTAGGAGTAGGCTATGGTCCGAGCAGGTTCTATTTAAGTGTTTCACTTTTATTCCACCTATCTTGTCCAATGCCATTGAGGATTATATAAAACTCTATCCAGTCTGGACCAGATTGTGCATCTTCTTTTCCAGTTATTACACCATGTATATTTAGATCCTAGATAATCCATTTCCAAAAGATTCGCCTTGGCAATAGCCTCATTAAATTGTGCTATTGCCACCGGATCAAAAGGTATACCACCTCTTTTTTCATTAAGGTTTCAAATTACATTAAAGTCTCCTCCAATTATCTATGGGGGTTTTTTTACAGCAATATTCTCCATCTCTTTCCATAATTCTTTCCTTCTTTCCTTCGAATTTTTTGCGTATACCACTGAAAATATCGAATCTATCTATTTTTTGATTTTAAAACTAATTATTTGTTCAATTTCTCTAAGAATCTTTATGTCTACTGATTCACTCCACATAATCCATAATTTACCATTACAATTTGAGGTAGCCTTATTTAAACCAATCCTCAATCTATACTTCTCCTAAGGGGTTTTATCCACCATAGGTTGTGCTAAGACAACTATCTTTAGTTTATGAACATTTATTAGATTTTTAATTCTATTTATTGATGGGGTGTTCGCTACCCCTCTTATGTTCCAATATAATGTATTAATCATTTCTATGTGTTTCTTGCTTTAGCTCTAGTAATACATTTATTATCGTATTTTATATTTTTATATTTTTTCATGTTTCTCGTTGTCTTGCTTGAACTATGTAAGACTTGTCCTAATTTTTTTAATCGATTCATCTTTTCTAGACTTCTTCCCATTTCCTTAATCTCTACCACTACTGACTGCCTATTTTGTGGAACTTTCTTATGAATTTTCTGTATTTTTAAATCATCTTGTGTGAGCTTGAGATTATGCTCATTATTTATTTCCCTGCAAGCATTATTCTGCCAGCTCTTAACTTACGGATCATCATCCGTCAAGAGATCATCCTCCTCCCAATTATATTCATTTATATTTCCAACTATTTATATTTCACCTCTCTTTGACTTTCTCCTATCTTTAGGGTGTATTCCGCTTCTTCCTACCATCCCCTCTCCCCCCAACTTTTCGACTAACTCTCCTACCTCCTCTAACCATTTTTTAATTTCTTCACAATTTTTGTTTCCCAATGCACTTTTCCTTGGTTCTTCTTCTTTCTTCCTCTCCCATCCCAATTTGGCTACCATCCTCATATCCTCACTAATCTCTTCTCCTCTGCTACCTAATTCCTCATCCTTCTTCATTTCTGGACTTTTATTTTTATTACTATTATCCTCTTTTTCAACTCCATCTCTAGTGTTTTCTCTCTCCTTATTCTTCGTGGGTTTCTCCTCCCCTCTTATTTCTTTTAACTGCCACCTTCCAGCTTCTAACTTCTGGTTTTCTGTTAACTCTTCTAGCCTCACTTCCTTGTTCCAGCCACTCTCTATATCTTCTAATTCTATTATAATTCATGTTTTTTCTTACCCATTCCTCTCTGCCTCTCCTAAACTCTCTACCAAGTGATTCTGTTTTCATCCTTCCTAACATGCACTCATCTATTCTATGTCCTAGTTTTAGGCAATTCATGCAGTACTTTGGCATGTTCTCTGGAGTGGCTTCCTGCCAGAAGCCATTATCAACATCAGTGCCTATCCACAATATATTTGGAGGAAGAGATTTGAGGTTAACCTCAATGCATATTTGAGCCACACTAGGCCTAGTCATGTTGGCAGTGGCTTCGTCCATTAACCATGGAGTCCCAAAATAGAGAGCAACAGAATATAGTGATTGCTTGTTGAGAAGATGAAGTGGTAATTTCGAAAAATTAAACCATACGAGAGCTTGGGAGGATTCCTCCAATGGAGAGAATTTGGGCGTCCATCGAAAAACCATCATAGGATATCCCGCAACATTCCACGTACCTCTTAACCATATCCTGAGGAAGTCGTCTTCCTCTTTAAACTGTAGGAAGGAATGCTTGCTGTCATAGTTTTCATCTTTCACTCTTTCCAGAAGCTTCAATGCGGCAATGAATTCATATATCTCCTTGAACTCGGGTCTTTCGTGTGAAAATTTTTCAATAATGGTGAGTTTGAAAGGAGAAGCAAGCAATTTCATCTCTTCTCGCGAAAAAATTATCGTGGGGTCACCTTCTTTTGCATCAAATACCAGACATAGAGTCGCGGTCTCATTAGTAATGGAGGAGAAGGCTTTTTTATTAAATAGAGAATTGGTTAGCTCCATTCTTGGCTTCAAATCAAGCTTTTTTGCACAAAAATGGAGTTTTCACTCTCTAGAAGTTGAGAGCGTTTTTTCTAAAAAAGAATCGGTTTTTTTTTCTTCTTCTTTTTCTTCTTCTTCTTTTTCTTTCCCTTCTTCTTCTTCTTCTTCTTATTCTTCATCTTCTTTCACTTTTTCTTCATCTTCTTCTTCGTTCTCTTATTCTTATTCTTGTTCTTCTTCTTCTTTTTCTTCTTCTTTCCTTTCTTCTTCTTCTTCTTCTTCTACTTTCTATTATTATTATTATTCTTCTTCTTCTTTCCCTTCTTCTTATTCTTCTTCTTCTTTTTCTTCTTTACCTTCTACTTCTTCATCTTATTTTTCTTCGTAACCTTCTTCTTCTTCTTCCCCTTCATCTTTTTTTTCCCTTCTTTTTTTTCTTCTTTTTCTTTTTATTCTTCTTCTTTCTCTTCTTCTTCTTCTTCTTCTTCTTCTTCTTCTGCTTCTTTCCCTCCTCATTCTTCTTCTTCTTTTCTTTTCCTTTTTCTTCTTCTTCTTCTTTCCCTTCTTCTTCTTTTTCTTCTACTTCTCATTCTTCTTCTTCTTCTTCTTTCCCTTATTATTATTATTATTATTATTATTATTATTATTATTATTATTATTATTATTATTATTATTATTATTATTATTATTATTCTTCTTCTTCTTTTTTTCCTTTTTTCTTCTTCTTCTTCTTATTTTTATTTTTCGCTTTTTTCTTCATTTTCTTCTTCTGCTTCATCATCATCATTATCATCACCATCTTCTTCTTCATATTTTTCTTCTTCTTATTCTTTTTCTTCTTTCCCTTCTTCTTCTTCTTCTTTTTTTTTAAAAAAGGTTGTTTTATTATTAATTATCACCCTCTCTTTTGGCGGAGGAATACCATTTTTTACAAACTACTTCTACCCTTATCCCTTTTACATCCACTTTACACCTAATCTAAAATACAAAAAATAGAATAAAATAAAACTTTCAATTTTAAAATATCCTTCTACTTATCTTTTGCCAAGTATTGCTTGTTATACTTTATATCTTTTGGGTTTTTCTGCCAAGGCCCTATTTGTATGGGGCCTTCTCTTTCAATTCTTTTAATCTCTCTCCAAGTACTCCCATCTTCTGTCTTCATGAAACTTCCTACCATCTTGAGGTTTCCTCCTATCTTGAAGCTTTCTGAATACTCCCATCTTCTGCCTGTTTGTATGTAAAAAATATTTTCGGTTTGATTTTTCCCTTTATGCATCTTGAAGCTTCCTTCCATCGCCTCGTTCAATGACTCCAAACTGACTTAGAAACATATCTACTTACATGCTGGCTTAAATTACATGCAAACCAAATATAACAAAATTTTACATGCAGACTTCCATGCTGACCAACTCCTTACATGCTGACCAACTCCTTACATGCTGACTTCCATACTGACTTACTCAAATATAACAAAATTTTAAATGCCGACTTCCATGCTTACCATACATGCTGGCTTTTATGCTTGCTCAAGGCTTGAGTCGGCATTGACTCAAGGCTTGAGTCAGTATTGACTCAAGACTGACTCCCGACTTAGAATTAAAATACTTCTTACATGCTGACTTCCTAACTTAAAGCTACATGCTGACTCAGCACTGACTCTGATAACACTCCAGACTCCAGACTCCCGTGGCCGACTCAAATATAAAATTATTTTAACAGTTCCATGACTGATCAATGCACATGCACAACCGTGACTGCGATAACTACGAAATAATTATCGCAGCTGTAACTGACTTCATTGCACATAACAGACTCCAGTGAAATACGAAATAGTTCTAAAACACTGCCTCCAAGCCGACTCCTCAAACAAGCCATTTTCTTCCCTCTCTAGCTTTATCCAGCCTGCTTTCCTTTTAGTTAACCTTTGCTGAGAATCGCCTTGCTGCAGCTTAACTTAACCTGAAAAAATCCAACCAAGAAACTCTACAAAACAATAAATTTACAAGCTCTCTCCTTATCCGACTTCCCTCAGGACCAGGAAGCTATCTATTTCTTCTCTTATCTCCCTGCCAACTGCAAAAAAAAAAAAACTAACAAACACTAACAAAAATTCATTAGTTAAAAATTTTCAGCCCTTTCTAGGGCTTACAAATACTTCAGCCCTTTATAGGGCTTAAACAAACCCCCCTTTTTTTTCCAAATTAGTTCATAATTTTTGAACCCTAATATACAGAAATGCAATTTTATCTAATCTTATTAGACCTTTGAATTTTTCAGGTATATTCTCTCCTCTAAATTCTTGTGATCCTTTTCTCATTTCCTCTTCCACTAATCTATCTGCAATCGTGTTGGCTTCCCTATAAATATGCTTTATTTCTCCTTTTATTTCTCTTGAAATGTTTCTAATATTATCAATGTCTTTTTCAAATTGTCATAAATATATCTTTCCTTGTACTATGTCCGCTAGTATTTTTGAATCCACTTGTGCTTGAACCTTTAGGTAATTGTTAGCTTTACAAATTTGCAAACCCTTTTGTAGGGCTATAATTTCTGCTTGCAAGGTAGAAGATGCTATAGCCCTTGATGTGAATGCTTTCAGTACCTTTCCTTCCGCATTTCTTATTAAACCTCCTCCACCAGCTTCTCCCATTTCTCTTTTAAAGCTTCTATCAGTATTTAGTGTTAGACTACCCTGCCCGGGTTTATTCCAATTAACTATTTTAATAGTAGGCATTTTTCTTGCTATTGTTGCAAGGTGTCATTCTTTCATTCTATCCTCCTCTATTTTCATGTTTTTCACTTGTATTGGACTACAAGCCGTGATGAATGCACTCTCTTTTTTGATTTCTTCCAAAATGTCATTATGTTCCATTTTTATATTATCGTATCTACTTCTATTTCTAGCTTTCCATATGCACCATAGTGCTATATGCGGAATGTAACTTCTAATCCATTTTAAAATATTATTCTTTGTTTGTTTTTTTGACTAGTTTTCTAGCCTATTTCTTAAATTAACTGTACTTCTTTCAATATCAGCTTCAATTTCTAATTTATTCCACACTTTTATAGCTATTTTACCCTTAGAAAATAGGTGATCCGAGCTCTCTATATCTTTATGGCAGCATTCACACCTGGATCCGAGCTATTTTACCATTCTTCTTCTTCTTCTTATTTCCCTTCTTCTTCTTCTTCTTCTTATTTCCCTTCTTCTTCTTCTTCTTCTTCTTCTTCTTTTTCTTTCCCTTCTTCTACTTTTTCTTATTCTTCTTTACCTTCTTCTTCGTCTTCTTCTTCTTCTTCTTCTTCTTCTTTCCCTTCTTCATTTTCTTCTTCTTCTTCTTCTTTCCCATCTTCTTCTTCTTCTTCTTCTTCTTCTTCTTCTTTTTCCCTTCTTCTTCTTCTTCTTCTTCTTCTTCTTCTTCTTCTTCTTTTCCTCCTCCTTCTGCTTTCTTCTTCTTCTTTTCCTCCTCCTTCTGCTTTCTTCTTCTTCTTCTTTCCCTTCTTCTTCTTCTTCTTTTTCCACCTCCCCATCATCATCATCCTCCTCCTCCTCCTCCTCCTCCTCCTCCTCCTCTTCTTCTTCTTCTTCATCAACATCTTTTTCTTCTTCATTTTTCACTTCATCATCACCATCATCTTCTTATTCTTCTTCTTACCCTTCTTCTTTTTTTTCTTCTTTTTCTTTCCTTTTTTCTTCTTCTTTTTCTTCTTTCCCATTTTTTTCTTTTACTTATTCTTCTTCCCCTACTCCTTCTCCTTCTTCCCCATCTATATATTTCTCTTTTTCTTCTTCTTCATATTATTATTATTTATTATTATTATTATTATTATTATTATTATTATTATTATTATTATTATTATTATTCTTCTTCTTCTTATTTCTTCTTCTTCTTATTTTTCTTCTTTCTTCTTCTTCTTTTTCTTCTTTCTCCTTCTTCTTCTTTCTTCTTCTTTTCTTCTATTCAACTATTATTATTATTATTATTCTTCTATTATTCTTCTTCTTCTATTATTTTATTATTATTAATCTTCTTTTTTTTTCTTCTTCTTATTTATTATTATTATTATTCTTCTTTTCCATCTTCTGCTTCTTTCTTATTATTATTATTATTATTCTTCTTCTTCTCCTTCTTCTTCTTTTTTTTATTTCTTACTTCTTCATCTTCTTTTTTTTCTTTCTTTCTTCTTCTTCTTCTTCTTCTTCTATTCTTCTATTTTTCTTCTTCTATTCTTCTTCTTCTTTTTCTTCTTCGTCTTCTTCTTCTTCTTCTTCCTCCTCCTCTTCTTCCTCATCATCATCATCATCATCATCATCTTCTTCTTCTTCCTCTTCTTCCTATTTTTCTTCTTCTTCCTCATCATCATCATCATCATCATCATCATCATCTTCCTCTTATTATTATTATTCTTCTTTCTCTTTCTCTTCCTCTTCCTCTTCTTCTTCTTCTTCTTCTCCCTTTTCTTCTTCTTATTCTTCTTCTTACTCCTCCTCTTCTTCTTCTACTTCTTCATCATCATCATCTTCTTCGCCTTCTTCATCTTCTTACTCTTTTTCTTCTTACTCTTCTTCTTCTTCTTCTTCCTCCTCCTCCTACTCTTCTTCTTTTTCTTCTTCTTCTTCTTCTTCTTTCCCTTCTTCTTCTTCTTCTTTTTCTTTCCTTCTTCTTCTTCTTCTTCTTCTTCTTCTTCTTCTTCTTCTTTCCCTTCTTCTTCTTCTTCTTCTTCTTCTTCTTCTTTCCCTTCTTCTTCTTCTTCTTCTTCTTCTTCTTCTTCTTCTTTTCCTTTTTCTTCATCTTCTTCTTCATTCTCTTCTTCTTCTTCTTCTTCTTCTTCTTCTTCTTCTTTCCTTTCTTCTTCTTCTTCTTTCCTTTCTTCTTCTTCTTCTTCTTCTTCTTCTTTTTTTTTAATTTTGTTTTATTATTATTAGAGCCCTCTCTTTTGGCGGAGGAATACGTTTTTACAACCTACATTTACCCTTATCCCTTTTACATCCATTTCAAAACAAAAACAAAAAAACAAAGAACAAGTAACAATTTAAAATGATCTAGAAGCTATAGATTTGAAACTGCTGGAATTTGGGCATATGTGAGGTTCCGTACTAGAAGCTTGACACTTGATCCTCAGACCTTTTAGCTTTTCCTGAGAGAAGCTACCTTCTTTTAGCTTGTGAGGTTCTGAATATGGATATATGTGAGATTTCAAATCTACATCATCCCCTTAGATAAGTTTATTAAATCCTCCAGCCCTTTTAGCTTTTCCTTTTCTTCGAGCCTTACTTGAAGTGGGATCCTTTGGCGCCTATTGGCTGTCAATTAGTGTGAAGGTATTGGCCTATCTTTATACAATCTTCCTTCAGGACCAGGAAGAGTTTTAGCCTTTCATGTCTTTACGTTCTTTTAGTAGCTTCCTTCCATGGAGTGGGATCCTTTGGCGCTTAATCAGAACTAAAAGCTTGACATATAACCAGGGTAAACCAGGGGTATAGACACTTGTTTACTTGACTCAGAACAACTATTGAAGACTGATTTTTATAGGCAAATGAAGATAGAAATAAAGCTGTTCAAGTTAGCATAAATCCTTCTTTATAAGCCTTAAATTGGCCCATTGGTAGCTATCTTTATATCTGCAGAAAATTCATATAGATGGGCATAGCCGAGGCATAGTTAACCTTACCATAAAAAGAAACTAAGGAGCCATTTGAACCGGTAGATGTACCAATTAGCACATCTAAACCACAATACAACAGGATGACAAACCTCTCTATGATACCATACCTGTCTTGAGTGAGGATATGCAGTATACTTAAAATGTATTCTCTATCTTACCCTATTGGGTTGTCAATTAGTGTGAAGGTTTTGGCATATCTTTATACAATCTTCCTTCAGGACCAAGAAGAATTTCAGCCTTTCATGCCTTTACCTGAACTTAAAAGAAAGCAATTCCAGTAATAATAACCCAACACCCGCGCCCATGTCCCAACTAAGTAGTATACTTTCATGCGGTACCAAATGTTAGGAAGAGATATCCAGGTGATTTGAAACTATTTTGATATATGGATATTCTTTTTTATCCATTTTTATAAAGCCTTTGAATTTATCTAGAAAAGATGCTGCATCATATTTGTGAAATTGTTTATATTTACCTTCTTTTGCTAGATTATCAACTAGTGTATTCACTTCTCTGTATATGTGTTTGATTGAAGCATTCAAGAGTTCTATTAAACTACTAATTTCCTCTAGCTCTTCTTCGAATTTCCACATGCTGTTTCTTTTATTCACTAGATCGACCAAAATTTTAGAGTCAATCTGAATATCTAAATTTAAAATATTATCCAATTTACACACCCGTAATCCTTCCCTTAAAGCTAAAATTTCTGCATGGATTGTAGAGGAGGCTTTAATGGATCCTAAATAAGCAAGGATAAGGTTACTATTGTGGTCTCTTACCACACCTCCACCACCTGCTAAGCCTATATTTCTATCAAAACTACCGTCAGTGTTCAAAGCTAATCTACCATTTGCTAGTTTTTCCCACTTGATTCCTATAATTTTTTGTGAAGGGGGTTTTGAAACCGAGAGGTTCCAGAATTTAATTGAGTCAATATCTAAATGAGTTAAAATCGGTCTATGATGAGTTAAAATCGGGCTAGCTTCCGAAGTGATTTTTATTTCTTTCTTAATGGCATTCCAAATATCTTCCACTGCCATAGTACGTCCTTCAAATCTGCTACTATTCCTAGCCTTCCATATACACCAGATAGCGATATGGGGGATGTTATTTTTGAGCCAGGATAGTGGTCTATGATGAGTATGGGCTGAACTCCATTTGAGGAGTCTAATTCTAAGAGGGGTGGATTTATGCTTGAGGCCCATTTCCGATTCTAATCTTTTCCATATTTCTAACGCTATATTACCTTGAGAAAACAGATGATCAACCGATTCAACTGCTTGTCGGCAGCAATCACATCTAGAGGGCATTTTTATGCCCTTCATTTTTATGTTTTCATCAAGAGGAATGATATTTGAGAGCACTTTCCAAGTGTTTAACTTGATTTTTTGGCTATTATCGTTATTCCAGACCCAACTGAAGAGAGGTTGTTCAACCCTCTTACATCTGATTTTTTCTTTAATTGTTTTGAGTGAAAAGGTCCCATCTGCACTCAAAATCCATTTCAATCCCTTTTTGGAGGGTTTAGATAAATTTTCAACTATTTCTCTTTGATTAAGCATTTGGAGCCAAACTTACGAAGCTTTTTTCTTTTTTCTTTCTCTATTTGTGTCTCCCTCTATACAATATTTAGCAATCATAAATTCAGCCCATAAACTATTATTATCTTTGAGCCTCCACCATCTTTTGCATGCCCAGGCTTTGGCAAGATCATTTAAATCAACAAAGCCCAGACCTGCTTCGTGTTTAGGGTAGCAGAGGTCTTTCCATTTTTTCCAGTGAAGCTTTCTTTTTTCATTTTTGGATCCCCACAAAAATTGAGCAAATTCTTTTTCAATTCTTTTTTTATCTACCACAGGAAGATTAATGATCATTAAATTTTGCATTACTACACTTTGTAGTACATGAGTAATTAGAGTGATCCTACCACTCATGTTTAGTGTGTCAGTTTTCCAACTTGTAATTTTATTTTTGATTTTATCAATTAAAAATTCTAAATATTCTGATTTTAGTTTACCTTCATAAAGTGGACAACCAAGATATTGCATTGCTCCTTTTTTCTGGGTAAAACCTGTTATGCTATTAATTCTATAAGATAAGCTTGGGGGGGGGGGGGGGGGGGGGGGGGGGGCATTTTTTGCAATCATGAATTGGCACTTTTTGTTATTTATTTTTTGCCCTGTTTCATCTTCTAATATTTTTAACAAGGCCATCAGATTATAGAGGGATCTAGCACTTCCATTCGTGAAAATGATCACGTCATCCGCATATGCCAGACAGCCCACAAGAGGGGTGTTTTGCGGCTGGCTATACTTACCAATTTCACTATTGAGCATTTTAGATTTGATATTAACAATTAATAATTCTATATAAATATTAAATAGAGAGGGAGAGAGGGGGTCACCCTGTCTTAGTCCTCTAATCGGCTTGATGTCTTTTCCTAATTCTTCGTTTACAAGAATTCTAATACTTGGACTTGATATGCATCTGTATATCAAGTCTATCCAGGTTTCTGAGAAGCCCATCTTTCTCATAATGAAGCATAATATGCTCCATTCTACTCTATCGAAGGCTTTAGATAAATCTAATTTTAATAAAATGTTGTGTCCTCTAGATTTAGTGCCTAATTCATTGATCATTTCTTTTGCTAGACAGATGTTTTCCATTATTAGCCTGTTTTTCATAAAACCTGATTGTTCTTTGGAAATGATTTTTGGCAGGACTCCTGCTAATCTACTTTGGAGTAGCTTAGCGAGAATCTTATATATGGAGTTGCACAAACTTATAGGTCTACAATTCTCCGCCTTTTGAGGGTTGGCCATTTTAGGTATGAGGACCATATACGTGGAACTCCATTTCTTACCTATATCTGCACCACAGAAAATCCAAGATATAACATTTAAAAGCTCATTTTTTATGATCATCCAGCAATTTTGGTAAAATTTGTTATTCCACCCATCTGGACCCGGAGCACTGTTTGACCCCAAACTGAAAACCACAGTCTTCAATTCATCTTCATCCGGGAGCTTTGTGAGAAAGTCATTTTCTTCACTTGTAATTTTTTGTTGAATATTATTTAGAAGGTAATCTCCACTTAGTGGTGTATCACCTTTAAATAAACTTTCAAAATGATTGTCGAAGTGATTTTTAATATCAAGATCACTATCTATCCATTTATTTAAGTTGTTTTTTAAGCCTTTTATTCTCTGTTTTTGAATCTTAAGTTTAGCTGTTTTCTGGAAGAACTTTGTGTTTTTGTCTCCTTCTTTTAGCCATTTTATTTTAGCTTTTTGTTTCCAAAACACTTCTTCCATGAGGAGTTTTAGCTTTAATTCAGCTTGTGCATTGTTTAATTCTTTTCTACTATCTTTGTTATTAAGTGTGTCGAATTCTAACTCCATCTTTTCGACTTTCTGTTCTACATCCATAATATTGCTGTTAATATTACCAAAGATATCTCTATTCCAAGTTCTTAAGTGATTTTTTAATCTATATAATTTTGTATTCCAGATTTGACCGGGGTTACCTGAAGCTGCCCGTGACCATGAGTTTTTAACCGTGTTGAAGAATGTGTGATGTAAGCACCATGCATTTTGGAATTTGAATGTATTTTTTATGGTTTTAGATTTTTCTACTAATATTAATAGTGGATTGTGATCCATGCAGGATCTATTTAAGTGTTTCACTACCGTGGTCCCGAAAGCTTCCAACCATTTTACATTATATAAAACTCTATCTAATCGTGCCCATATGGTGCCTTTATCTTTCCAGTTGTTGCACCATGTATAATTAGACCCTAAGTAGTTAGCTTCCATGAACCTAGCTTCTGATATGGTCTCGTTGAAGTGAGAGGTAGCTTTTTTGTTGGGGGGTTACCCCCTATTTTCTCACATGCTTTTCTTATTATGTTAAAGTCACCTCCTATAATCCAGGGTTTGTTTATATTAGCTTTTTTTATCATATCTTTCCACAGTTCTTTCCTGCCTTCTATAGTGTATTTAGCATAAACAGCTGAAATTACCTCCTCACAGGCGTTATCCAAACTAAAATTGATAATTTGGTTTGTGACTTCCAAGATGTTTATGTTAATAGAATTTTTCCAAAATAGCCAGATTTTATTATTATTATTAGAAACTACCTTATCAAAGCCTAATATATTTTTATAGTGATCTAGTTGTTCATTACTTACTATAGGCTCCGCAAGAATTATAAGTGGCATTTTATGTATTTGGACCAATATTTTAAGTCTTTTTATTGTTGAAGGGTTTGCAATACCCCTCGCATTCTAGTAGAGTATTCTAAACATTGTGGCAAGATTTAGCCCTAGCCCTAGTGCTGTACTTTGAAACATAACTTTTATTTAAATATTTTTTCATGTTTCTAGGTTTTTTAATTGAACTTGACTCTTCTATTTTCTCATCTCTCCATAGCCTTCCTAGTTGAACGGCCATAATTTTTATTTCCTCCATGGCCCATTCTCTATCCCCCAATTTGCTTTTGAATCTACCAATATCTATGTCATCCTTTATGTTTTCATTTAGCTTAGTTTCTTTCTCTTTTTTTTCTAGGTTAATATCACTCCTAACTTCTAGCTCTTCTTCCGAGCTATTAGAAATTTCCACTGACCATTTCCTTATATTCTCTCTTTTTTTTCCAGATCTTCCTTTGCGAAATCTATTATTAATTTCTGCGATTTTTTGAATTAATTCATGTGTTTTTATGTTTTCTTCTCTAGCTACCTCATCTTTTTCACCTTCCTTAGGAGGCACATATTCCACAATCTCTAAACTAGTTCTAGTTTCATTAAGTTCATGTTCTGTCTGGTTAGGAGGCTTGATTCTATATTCCATCCCCTTCCCTGCAAATGTTCCTGAACCAGGCCACTGCCTGGTTCCTTTCTGCTTATTTTTAACAAGGCAGAGTTCAGGACTATGGCCAAGTTTGTAACAATGGGATCAATATTGGGGAAGGTTTTCTGGAATTATTTCTTGCCAGAATCCATACCCGTCTTTGTTGCCAATCCATATTCTATGAGGAATATGCTGCAGCAAGTTAACCTCTATGCAAACTCGAGCAACGCTCGGCCGAGACAAGGTGGCAGTGGCACCATCAGAAGCAGAGGGGTGCCCACTGCATGCGCTATATGATATAGTGAGAACTTGTCGAAGAAGTGTATGGGAAGCATAGGGAGAAGAAACCAAACCGGTGCTAATGGCGACTCTTGTTTGGTGGAGAAGGCAGGCGTCCATCTGAATGTGCGCATGGGGTAGCCCAGAATGTACCATGTTCCTTTCAACCAAACTCTATGGAAGTCTTCTTCACTGGACAGTTGAAGAAGAATATGTTTGCCATCCAAAACACCTATCTTTGTGTGTCCCTTGAGCTTCAGTGATGCATAAAAGGCTCTAATATCTTCAACATGCGGATGCCCGTGTGAAAATTTGCCTACCACAGTGAATTTTTGAGCATCCGAGAGCATAGCTATGTCAGTCGGGGAGAACTCTATCGAAAGTTCGCCGTTTTTTTTCCCGTGAATATCCGAAGATGATGAATAGTGCTGCGCGATCTTCTTGAATTGTTGGGAAAATGACTTCTTATCCATTAAATAATCTAAATGCTCCATTTGAAGCTTGAAATTAGCTTCTTCTTCCTTGATTTTGCTGTTTCTCTCTCTAGAAATCGAGTTACTCTCTCTAGAACTTGAGAGCGAAAATTTTTTTAAAAAACAGCAAAATGAAAGTTTTCTTCTTCTTCTTCTTCTTCCTCCTCTTCCTCTTCTTCTTCTTCTTTCCCTTCTTCTTCTTCTTCTTCTTTCTCTTCTTCTTCTTCTTCTTCTTCTTCTTCTTATTCTTTCCCTTCTTCATCATCTTCTTCTTCTTATTTTTCTTTCCCTTCTTTTTCTTCTTATTCTTCATCTTCTTATTCTTCATCTTCTTTCCCTTATTCTTCATCTTCTTCTTCATTCTCTTCTTCTTCTTCTTCTTTCCTTTCTTCTTCTTCTTCTTCCTCTTCTTTTTCTTCCCCTTCTTCCTCTTCATCATCATCACCATCACTTTTCTTCATGATCATCATCTTCATTATCATCATCATCATCATCATCATCATCATCATCATTATTATCATCACCTTCTTCTTCTTCTTCTTCTTCTTCTTTTTCTTCATCTTAATCTTTTTCTTCTTTTATTCTTCTTCTTCTTGGTAGTATGATAAGAGTCATAGATTATTGCATGAGTTTATATCATATATTATGTTTTGAGTCTAATGGATAGGTGCGAATGTAAAAGGGGAAGAGCTTGTAAAAAACTAGCTTGTAACAATGGTATTCATCCACCTAAAAAGGGTGATATTAATTAAATAAACCTTTTAAAAAAAGATGAAGAAATTGAATAATAATAAGAAGAGGCTCTTTTAGAATAAAAAGAAGCTCTAGAAAAAGAAGAAGAAGTACTAGTAGAAGAAAAAAAAACAAGAAGTATTGAATAAAAAGAAAAAAAATGTCGAAATAGAAGAGAAGAAGAAGAAGAAGAAGAAAAAAAGTAAAAGAAGATGGAAAAGTAGAAGAAGAAGAATAAAAAAGAAATACAAAAATAAGATGAGGAATAAGAAGTAGAAGAATAAGAAGTATAAGATGAATATGGAGAAAAAAAAGAAATTGATAAAAACAGTGGAAGAAGAAGATGAAAAAGTAGAAGAAGAAGAAAAAGAAGAAGATGTAGTAGTAGTAGAAGAAGAAAAAGAAGAAGAAGAAGAAGAAAAAAAAGAAGAAAGAAGAAGAAGAAAAAGAAAAAGAACAAGATCAAGAAACAAAAATTTGAATCAAAAGTAGTAGAAGATTAAAAAGTAGTATTATAATAACAAGAAGAAGAAGAATAAGAATAAGCATAAGAAGAAGTAGTAGAAAAAGTAGAGGAAGAAGTGGAAGAAGAAGAATAAGCCGAGAAAGGTAAAAAAGAAGAAAAATAAAAAAAAGACGCAGAAGAAGAACAATAAAAAGGAGAAGAATAATAAGAAGAAGAGGTGTTAGAAGAAGTAGATGATGAACAAGTGGATGAATAAATAGAAGAAGAAGAAGAAGAAGAAAAGAAAATTAAGAAGAAGAATAAAAGAAAAAGAAGAAGAAGAAGTAGTAGTAGTAGATGAAGAAAAAGTAGTAGACAAAGAAGACGAAGAAGAAGCAGAAGAAGAAGAAAAAAAATAAAATATATTGAGAAGATGAAAAAGTAACTGAAAAAAAAGAAGAAGAAGAATCAGAAATTGAAGAAAAATAAAATACAAAGAAAAAGAAAAAGTAGAAGAGGAAGAAAATGTAAAGAAGATGTAGAAGGGGAAGAAAAAATAGAAGAAGAAAAAGAAGTAGAAGAAGACGTAAAAGAATAATAAAAAATTAGAAGGTGAAGAAGAAGCATAAGAAGTAGAATAAAAAGCTTAGGAAGAAGAATAAGAATAAGAAGGATAATAATGAGAAGTAGAATATGAAAAATAAGAAGTAAAAGCTGAAGAAGCATAACAATACAAGAAAATGTTCATTTAGCTATGGAAATTTAGCTAGGGATCAATCCCTTCCTAAATTGCGAGGGATTATCTAGGGACAAGCAAGGGATTTATGATTTTTCATTGAAATAAAAATTTGCGGTGGATTTAGCGATAGATTTAGCAATAGAATTTCCCAAACTATGTACAACCAGAATATAACAACATATTTAGTGACAAATTTTTCCTAGCTAATTTCAATCTGAATATAGCAACAAATTTATCAACAAAATTTTTCTAGCTAATTTTATCCAAAAAATAACGACGGATATAGCGACGGAATTTTCCTAGCTAATAAAATCTGTAATATAGAGACGGATTTAGTTACGGAACTTTCCTAGCTAATTACATCAGGAATATAGCGACGGATTTAGCGACGGAATTTCCCTAGCCAATCTTTAATAATTTAATTTTTATTAATTTATTATTTGTTTTAATATTTTATTTAATTTAGTTTATTAAATGTATGTTATGGTCTATAGATGAGCGATTCTTGAAAGACACATTCTCCTCATAAAATTATAAAAAGTGGATATTATAAATAAATAATTTAAAAAATATTAAATTTACAAAAAAAAAATTTATTAATAAGGACTAAAATAGCTATTTTTATGATTATAAATTTTTTAAAAAATTATACCAAAGATTTTTCAAAAAATTTTAATTAAGAAACTTAAATAATTATTAAACTAACATTAAATAATTAAGTCTATAATTATAATAATTTTTTAAGATATTTTAAAAATTAAATGAACATACATTAAAATTTCTACTAATATAAAGGTAAAATAATTCGTTGTATGATTAATTAGAAAATATTTTCAAAAATATCTGAATTGATGATTAAACTAGTAAATATTAATATTATTATAAGCATAAAAAAACTTTTATGACTATAGGAAACTTTTAAAAAAATAATTAATATAAAATTTGAAAATCTTGAATTATAATAAAAATTAAATTTTTTTCATTAAATTTAAAAGAAAATAAATTAATATTTATAAATAAATACATAGATGTTTGCCCCTACTAAAATTTATAAGAATTAAAGATAAAGAGTATTTTATAAATTAATATTTAAAAAATATTTATATATTTTTTAACATAAGAGTATTTTATAACTCTTTGGAGAGTGGCTAGAAGACAAATCATCTTTTCATGTATGTCTTATTATATGAAGTTTGTAAATTTTGTAGCTACTTGATTTTTTTGTTATAAGGCTAAACATATATTTTTTCAAATTGTTTATATATTTATTGTTTAATTAATTTATAAAAAAATATTGTAAGGTGTTTGTTTTTCATGTGTACCTTGCTACACGCACATGAATTTTGTTGAAAATATTTTGATAATAAATAAAAAAATGAGTCTTTATGTATTTTATATATTTATTATTTATTTAATGTTTTTATAATGAAAATTTTAAATATTTTGGTAATTTTAGTCACTTATTGTCGAGACTCGATAGACAACTCTAACAAGTGCCTAAGTCATCCGCAGTCCCCCTCTATCTCTCGACACCGATGCATCAAAACCTAATCAAAGAGTAAGTGATAATTTCTTATTGATTTGAGGTACGTTTTCTACCTTAATTCTTCATCGATTATCTTAATGCAAGAGGGTATGTTTTGATTCTCTTATTTTTTATTTTGAAATTCTTCTTCATTCATCACCATTGTATGCTTTGATTGCTTATATAATCTGATTAGTATACATACTTCATGCATGTGTGATATAATGCATTTTCGATGTGTGGATGTTGATGGTGCATAGTAGGTATACCGACTTGATTTTCATATTTTTTTTCACTTGATAGTCCTGATTTTCAATGTTAATCACAATATGTATTTTGGTGTTTGTGCTGAGCAGTGTGTATATAACAACATATTTAATATTTAAATAATAATTTATGTAAATATGATGATCCCAAAAGTAATAACATATAAATATATAACTGTATTTTACTATATCTATAACTATAAAATAGTATCCATAAAAATAACTATATATAAATATAACAACATATATCTAATGTACATATATATTTAGATATAAAACTATATATAAATGTATTTAACAATATGTATATCAACATACTTCTATATATAAATATATTTATCTACATAAATACCTATACATAGCCATATGTCTAAATATATATAATTACATGAAAAATTATATATAAATACATCTACAACATGTATAGCTACATGCTTCAGAAACTTAATATCCATTCATATTATTCATCTCATTCATACATAATTTTTTTAGATATTGTATAAATCTTTATCATTTTCTCATATATTTTAGGAACTTAAATTTAATTTTTTACACCATAAATGTATTTTTATATGTTTGTATCAATCATTATGATTTAATTTTAGGGTTCGTATTTTTGTTTCACGTAATATCATTTAACTAAAATTGATTTCTAATAAAATGTTCATTTGTTAAAATTCATGCTGTAAATTTCAAAACAAATAACAATATATTTGTGTAATAAATATTATAAAAAACTTCTAAAATATATATGTGATGTAGTTTCAATTTACAAAGATAAAACTTAAAAAAAAAATTATTTACCAAATAAAATTTGCACATCATAATATGCAATATGTTATATTTATAATTAATAAACAATGTTTAAACTGTATCTATTAATTACAAAAAAAACATTATCATGTATTCAATTTGAAAAAAAAATTAAAAATAATTATTTTTAAAAAAATTTATATAGTAATATGGTCATTTATATATTTTGAATAAATTAAAAAAAATAATTACTTGTAGAAAAATGTACTCATATATTTATATGGTAATCTATTTTGTTTGAACATAATTAAAGAAATAATTGATTTTTTACAAAATATTAAAGGTATGTAGTTATATGCACTACATTATATTTATTTGAATATTATAGTTTCTAAAAATTTTTAATAACAATAAATAATAGGTAGAAATTTATCATAGACATTAATATTTTTATAAAAAAATTATATAGAAAACAAAAACAATATTATCTATTTATGAATTATATTTTCATTTTTTAGATAATTGTAAAAACAAAATAAATTACGAATATGCCAACTTCATTTATTTATATGAGTATAATGATAGTTATTTTAATATAAATATTAAAAAAATAACTTTTGAATAAAATAAAATCTTATATATTTAATTCATAATTTCATTTTATGCATTAATATGCTTCACACACATGCACACGCACACACACACACACACATGCATACTCACACAAATATTTGTTTTAAATATAAAGAATTTACAATATTTTATAAATTATGTACAATATATAATATTTTATTTTAACTAAATTTTCAAATTCAAAAAATTTTAAATATATTTACACACACACACACACACACACACACACACACACACATATATATAATGGTTTCATGTACAACTTTAAAAATACATTACATATATAGGTATATGTGTGTTTGTATGGGTGTATAGTAGTATATGCATGCATACAAGTATATACACACTACTTTGAAAATGTAGATACATGTGTGAATATATACAAAAGTACAAAAATATGTATGTTGATATATAATGTATAGTAATGTATATGGATGTATAAATGTGTGTGTGTGTGTAGGGCATTGTATATGCACATATATATATCTATGCATATATATGTAAATATCAACATTAATTTTGAGAAGAAAAATACTTGAGCACATAAATATTAACATGTTCCACAAATTTGTGAGAGTAGTAGCAAAAAGTGATATTATTGCAAGATACTACTAATCTCCCATATATAACACTTTGCCTCATAATTTGATCAAAGTAATACTTGCATGATAAGGTTCATTCAATACTACATACCATGGAGTTACATTTTCATTGAATACAATAATTTGTTCAAATAAAAAAATCTATCTAATATCTTCTTCAACAACTCTTCTATCTTCTTTTTCTAGTCTTGATAAGCTATTTTCAATTTTGATTATATGTACATTTATTATCTAATATCTCTAGTTCAAACTATTGTAATAGTAAAATACATAAAATCATTCTAAGCTTGACATCTTTTTTTCTATGAGATATTTGATTATAGAATATTTAGTATATACTATTACTATGGTTCCCACTAAATATGATATTAACTTGCCAAAAGAAAAAATTGTCGATACAAGTTCTTTCTCTATAGTGGTGTAATTCAATTGGGCATTTGAGAGTGTGTTGTTATCATAGTATATGATAACTATTTATAAATATTTGTATAACTTTATAAAAATCTTCATAATTATATTTTACTATATTTGTAACTATGTAAACTATTTTTATAACTATATTAATAACTATATTAATAACTATATATAACTATTTTTTTAACTATATAATATTTTATAACTATACGTGTAATTCTATATAACTATATTTTTAACAAAATATATCATATGTATAATAATATATACCTATATATAATTGTATTTTACTATATGTATAACTATAAAAATGTTATATATAACTATATCTTTAACTGCATACATATTTATAACTATATGTGTATAACTATATATAAATATTTGTATAACTATGTAATACTGTATATAATTAAATATAACTATATTTGTATCTATGTATACATATATGTATTCATATAATAAAATCTATATATTTATTTATAACTTTGTATATATTTATGTATAACTACTTATAACTACTTGTATGAATATATCTATATATAATTATATGTTTAACTTTATATAACTCTATTTTTAATTATATATACTATCGATATCAAAACATAGAGGTTGGCCTCCCTCTCTGGTGACCATCTCTTGAGGTCTGTTGATTCTAGTTCTTTCTCTCATCAAATCTCGTTACTATCATACGACAAAGAGATTAAGATTTAGTGGAAGAAATGGGGATGACGTTCACAAATCTGTTTAAAAAGCTATTTGCCAACAAGGAGATGAGGATTTTGATCCTAGGTCTTGATGCTGGTGGTAAGACAACCATTATGTATAAGTTGAAGCTTGATGAAATTGTCACCTCAATTCATACTATTGTCTTCAATGTAGAGACTGTTGAATACGAAAACATAAATTTCAATGTGTGAGATCTTGGGGGTAAAGACAAGATTCGCCCTTTCTGGAGGGATTACTTCCAAAATATCAAAGGTCTCATATTTTTGATGGACAGGAATGACAGTGATTGTGCAGTTGAAGCCAGAGATGAGTTGCATAGGATGCTAAATGAGGAAAAGCTTCGAGATGTAGTTTTGCTGGTGTTTGCCAATAAGCATGATCTTCCCAATGTGATGAATGCAGCTGAAATTATAGACAAGCTAGGACTTCACTCTCTTCTCCAATGCCATTGGTACATTTAGAGTACCTATGCTACCTTTGGCGAAGGCCTCTATGAGGGTCGTGATTAGCTTTCCAATTACATTACCATCAAGTCATTAACAATTTTTGCAAGATGAGACAAACTTTGTTAACATATTTGGATATGGATCTAATCATTGCCTACTTTGCCTGAGTTTTGTTCTGTTATGTGGATGACATCATCTATTTCTAGGGGGATTCAAATTATATTTATATTTATATATTGCACACTTGAAATACAAGATCCTATTTACTTTGCTATGATCTGTTGTAAGCCGAGCTTGTTTACTTTCTATTTTGTGTATTTTTGTCATTGGATCCCAAAGGTATAAGAACATATAACTATAAATAATAATCTTTGACATATGTATAACTATAAAATATTATACATAACTATATTTAAAAATATAATTAACAACATATATTTAATATACATTTTTATATATTAGTATATACAAATGTATTTTACCATATATATACCTATAGATAATTATATGTATAAATATATAAAATTATATGAAAAAATATGTTTACCTACATGTATAAATATAAGTATAACTTTATGTGTAACTATATGTATGACCACATATAATTATATTTATAATTACATGTGTAACAACATACAATATTATGTTTAACTATATGTGTATAACTATATATAAATATTTGTTTAACTATATAACACTCTATATAATTGAATATAACTATATTTGTAACTATGTATACATATATGTAAATTTATATATTTGTTTATAACTTTATATATTTATCTATAACTATTTTATGAATATATCTATATATAACTATATGTTTAATTATATAAAAATATTTATAGCTATATATACTATATGTATAATAACATATAACTATAAATAATTATATCTTATTATATGTATAACTATAGAAGCTTTATACATCATTATATTTAAATATATAATTACAACTTATATTTAATATATATTTGTATATATTAGTATATAAAAATGTAATTTACTATATCTATACATATACATAACTATATGTATAAATATATAAAATTATATGAAAAAATATATATACCTACATCTATAAATATAAGTATAACTATATGTGTAACTATATGTATAACCACATGTAACTATATTTATAATTACATGTATTACAACATACAACATTATGTTTAACTGTATGTGTATAACTATATATAAATATTTGTATAACTATATAACACTCTATATAATTAAATATAACTATATTTGTAACAATGTATTCATATATGTAAATCTATATATTTGTTTATAACTTTGTATATATTTATGTATAGCTACTTATAATTACTTGGAGCTATGGAATAATGCAAAAGAGCCTTAGAAATAAAGAATGATTTAGATGATAGATATCGTGTATTACTTTCTTTTTCCTTATAAAGCTAATGAATGCTGATAAAATATTCATAAAATTTGAAACTTGTAATCATATCACAATGTTCCTATAATAATGAAAGTAATATAAGCTCCAATTTGTTTAACAATTTACACCCTCAATTCTTTGGGTACACTCGGGGAAAGCTACATGAGTTGGTAATGAAATCATACAAATCTCATGAGTTTGCTACTGCTTAAAATGAGGTATTGGAGTTATGGATCAATGCAAACCAGAGTTAAAAATTAGGTATGATTTGGATGATATCCATCACATTCTGCTTTCTTTTTCATTATTAAACTAATGAATGCTGAAAAAATGTTCATAAAATTTGAAACTTGTAATCAAATTAGGTTCGCTATTATGTTTCTTTCATGGCTGATTTATGAACTTCTATAGACTATTATGCATTTCAATTTAATATTGCTTATCATCTAGTTTGTGCTTTTCTTATTCACTTGATATCTAAATGAAAACATCCATTGAGTAGGCAAGTGATTTTACACGTGGAACTTGATTGAGTGTATATGTACATGTACACTATATTGTAAATGTAAATATATTATATGTACATATATTATATGTACATATACATATAAATTGGTATATATGTATAAGTATTTACCAGTATATATGTACATACTTGTAAATATACACGGTAGTGTAAATGTACATACATGTACATATATACTGCAGTGTATATGTATACACATATATATGTAAATATGCACTGTAGTGTGTATGTACATTTACTGAGTTTATATGCACATACAAATACTTTTACATATATACCATTATATATGTACATATATATTATAGTATTATATATTTGTGATATTAAGGTTTGCAAAATCATGAAATAGAGTTTTCAGTGAAGAAGAATTTAGCATAGTTTTTATTAAATCAAAATTCTGCAAGGTTTGTAGCAAACTAAAACTCTCCATCTGTTATATCTGCTACCAAACCATATGTGTATACCTATATATAAATATCTGTATAACTATATAAAACTTTATATTATTAAAATATTTGTAATTATGTATATATATATGTAAATCTATATATTTGTTTATAACTTTGTATATATTTATGTACAACTACATATAACTACTTGTATGAATATATCTATTTATGACTATATTTTTAACTATATATAACTATTTATAACTATATATACTATAGGTATATTAACATATAAATATAAATCATTGTATCTTACTATATGTATAACAATAAAAACTTTTTACATTTAGATTAGGGATTAATCATTTATGAGGATAAAAGAGTAAAATTTATGATTAATTAAAAAATTATTTAAATATTTAAGAAAATAAATATTTTTGTTTTAATGATATTATGATTATGAAGTATCTAAAGATGATAACTTTTATAATTCAAAATAGTTAGAGGTAAGTGATAGGTTGGTCTATTGAATATGAGTCTTTATAACCTGTTAAAATACTTAGACATCAATTATTATTCTACTTTTTTAGAGGATATGAAGAATCTATATGCATTGAGTTTGTAAAAATTATATACAATTTTTTCGTGATATATAAAATGTATCGTGATTTGCTGATCTTTGCTGTGTTTAGTGTATATTAAAGTCTATCATATTTATGATTGTGAATATTATTTTAGATAGGAAAATCAAATTAAAATCAATATTATTGAAAATTTGTTATGATAGAAAGATTAAGATAATACATAGATGAGTCTTCAAGATCAAATTCCTACATTACAACAAAATACATATTATGATGTATATGATAAAATTTAAAGTTGTATAGATCATAACAGTCAGATTGAAAATAATCTTATAATTTTTATCATTTTATGACTTAATGATTTGTAATATTTTTTATGTTTTAGTTTTATTTTGAAAGATTATATTACCATATTTTATTTTATAAGTATTAATTATAAATTTAATTTAAAGATTTTTTTTAATGTTATTTAATTTTTTTAATTCATAATTTTAAATTTTCTATATACTAGGTATGTGTGTGTATATTTTGTATTTACATTATGTATACATGTATTTACACAAAAATTTCTATCTATATACAATGTGTATATGTATATATTCAATATGAATGTATATACACATTGTATGTACATTCTATATACATTATGTATGTATTTTGTATATTGTAATACACAATAATTATATTATGCGTATATATAGATACACATAACAATTAACACATCTATGTCATGTATAATATATTGATATAATGCTGCCATCATGCTCAGCACTGGCCACATGCACACACTGTCCAAGAAACATGGCCCGCAAAAGTCCATGGTCGAGGGCCTGGGCCCTTGTGGCGTGGACCATGTGCCATGGCCAGGCCCTGATGAGGGCATGCATGGCTCTCCTAGTTCAGAACCAGGCTATTCTAGGTTGGGCAATTGCTAGGCCAGGCAATAACCATTCTCATCATAATTGTTGGCGAAGATTTTCATGAGAACTATGTGGAGTATCTTAATTTTTTTTTCTTTGAAGTTTGAGGTGATGAATATATATAATATTCATTATATTTATTGAACTATTTTAATTTATGTATTTTTTATTTCACTTGTATCTAAACTAGGTAGTGTAGTTTTTATATTGATGGCATGCTCCAAACACTTTTACTTTTGTTCTTTAAAAAAACATAAGGTGTCTCGGGGCAGTCTCCAACATGTTAGCTAAAATGATGGTGGTGGTGGGAGTATTATCACTTTTATTTCCCCTGCTTTGATATCTTGTTCAATAACATAAATATATGTGTTTAGGTGCCTCATTCCTAATGCAATCAAACTTGTAAATGTGACCACGTACAATGCCACACAGAAGAAGAAATACATGATGAAAATTTAACTTCGAGAGCATGTTAGATTTTTAAGTTAGAAAGCATGTTGTGATTAAATTAGCATCAAGGCTATCGAAGATTGTATTATTTTGTTTTGGCACGTGTTGTTTTTTTTGTTTTGTTTTGGAACATAAAAATTCTGTTTGTCTGGGCATGTATTGTTCTGATTTTCACTAAGCAACTTTTTTTATTTTCTACTTGTCAATTAGTTTTGGTAAAGTCTGAAGCCTATGCAATTTGTTAATGATACTAGGTTTCTACTTACCATGTAGAGTTGGATGTTCTGCCAGTGCAATATTGGGCCTCATGTGCTAGTTCTTGTGGTGTGCTGATCTTTCTTTTCAGATTCATGTGGTGCATGACATGCACTGTATATGTACATATACCATGTATATAAATATGAATATACTTGGGATATACGTACGTATATACTGAGTATATATGTAGGTATATACCGAGTATGTACATAAGTGGGTGCATATATTTATTTGTAGACATGTATATATTGTCATACATACACAACCATTTACACACACACACACACGTTTGAATATATAGTTGCTTGGGCTAGTCTTGTCATCATCGTGCATTGCTTACTAATGTAGGTCATAAAAGTCATGGGTACCGGACCTTTCCCAAAGTTGTGGCATGAAGATATTTCTTATCCAGGCCAGCCAGGCAGACATAGGATAGTCTTAAATCTCTTAGTGATTGTGTAGATATGCAATTATCACATGGTACAAAGCATATGTATGAGGAAATAAGTTTTCATGTTGTAGGTTATGCAATGATTGGTTATAATTGTACTAGGTCTTAGGAGGATGATGATGATGCTCATGTAGTGTCATGTAATTTTATTACATCTCACAACATTGTATTCAATCGAGAGGAAAAATATATCATTATTTGATTTTTACATGCTGTGAGTGCCAAGAGGAATATAGGGTTCTGTTTAGGGAGAAGCAGCTCGCCGCCTTGTCAAAAACTTGCTCAATCTCAAAATGAGTGGCTGGCAGGGACTTCATCAGTCGAGCATCATCGCCCACCCCACTTTTATTATTAGCGGCAGCAGTGGCAGTAGCAGCGGCAATAGCAGCAGCAACGGTAGTAGGAGCATCAACAGCGGTAGTAGGAGCAGTAGCAGCAGTGGCAGCATCAACGGCAGCAGCGGCAGCAGCAGCATCAACGGCAGCAGCGGCAGCAGCAGCATTAGTAGTAGCAGCAGCGGCAGTAGCAACGGCAGTAGCAGCAGTGGTAGCAACGGCAACAGTGACAGTAGCAGCAACAACTTCAGTAGTAATAGCGGTAGGAGCAGTAGTAATAGTAGGGCAGTGACAACAGCAGCAGCAGCAGCAGCAAATGCTATATATACATACATATATACGCACAGATATTACTTTAGTATTTGTACATATAATATAGTTGTATTATATGTACATATATACTAAGTATATATGTACTCAGTATATATGTACATATAATACTGCATTAATGTATGTACATATACAATGTAGTATATATGTATATATATACTGCTGTATTATATATTTATCAAAATATAATTTTTTTTATTTATTTTTTTTATTTAATTCACTGGTTTAAATTTCGTACAGATATGGTACCCCATTGTTCTCTATACGAAGTTCGTATTAGTGAGGAATTTTTTACTAAACATGAAGCACCCCGACTCGGACATATTTATAGTTGCAGAAAGATGGTGATTGGAGGAGCTTAGGAAGAGAAAGCAACGTCAATACACGGATCGATTATCTTATATGCACTATTGGTAGATACATTGATGAATAAAATGTAATAAATTTTTTTTATCTTTTTTTCTTAATTATGTATAATATTGTATTAGAATAATTTATTAAATAATTTTATTTTTTGTTAATTATAAAATATTGTTTATATTTTATGATTTTATTCAATTTAATATAAAAATATTAAATTTTTTAATTAACATTTTTGAAAAAAAAAAAATTTTTGAAAATAGTTTTGGAATAAAAATAGCTAGGTATTTTCCCTTGCTAATTTAGCTAGAGAAATTCTTATTTTAGCTAGAGATGGTTCCTTCGCTAAAATTTTAGCTAGGGACTATTTCCCTCGCTAATTTTTAGTAATGAGCACTTTAGATTGGGAACACTTCTATCGTTAATCCATCATTATACCAGTTTAGCGATGGAAAAGTGCCATTTAGCTAGGGAATTTTTCATTGCTAATTTAGCTAGGAAAATTATTATTTTAGCTAGGGATACTTCCGTCTCTAAATTTTTAGCCAGTGACTCTTTCCCTCGCTAATTTTTAGCGACGAGAAATTTAGATTGGGAATGCTTCCGTCGTTAATTCGTCGCTATATCTCGTTTAGCGACAGAAAAAGCACATTTAGCTAGAGAATTGTTCCAAGGTGTTTGGGATTTTTCTTGTAGTGGAAGAAGAATTAGAAAAAGAAACAAAATAAAAAAAGAAGATATATTAGTAGTAGAAAAAAAAAGAAGAAAATATTGAAGAAGTTGAAGAATAAGAAGAAGAAAAAAAAATCAAAAGAAGAAAAATAAGAAAAATAAGAAGAAGGTAAAGAAGAACAACTTGTAGAAGTAAAAGAAGAATAAGAACTAGTAGAAGTAGAAGAAAAAAAAAGAAGTAGTAGAAGAAGTAAAAGAAGAAGTAGTAGAAGTTGAAGAAGAAGAAAAAGAAAAAGAAGATTAAAAAGTAGAAGAAGAAGTAGTAGAAGTAAAAGAAGAATATGAATTAGTATAAAAATTAGAAGCAAAATAAGAAGCATAAGAATAAGAGGAAGAAGACCAAATCAAAGAAGAAAATGAAGAATAAGCAGAATAAGTAGAAGAAAAAAAAATGAAGTGGGGGGAGAAAATGATAAAGAAGAAAAAAGAAATAAAAGTAGTAGAAAAATAAAAAGAAGAAGAAGTATAAAAATGAGAAGAAGAAGCAAAGGATAAATAAGAAGAAGTATAGAAAGAAGAAGAAAAAAAATAGACAAAGAAGAAGAAGAAGAAGAAGTAAATTAGAAGAAGAAAAATAAAACAAAAAAGAAGAAGAAGCATAAGTATTATAATATTAAGAAGAATTCTAAGAATAAACATAAGAAGAAAAGGAAGAAGAAGAAGTAGAAGAATAAAAAAAAGAAGAATCATATATTGAGACTAATTAGAAGAATAGAAGAATAAGAAGAAGAAAAGAAGAAGAAGAAGAAGAAGAAGTATAAGAAGAAAAAGAAGCATAAGAAAAAGAAAAAATAGAAGAAGTTTAAAAAGATGATTATGATGTTGATAAAAAACTAGAAGAAGAAGAAGTTTTAATAATAGAATAAGAAAAGGTAGTAATAGTAGTAGTAGTAGTAGAAAAATAATAAGAAGAAGATGATGATGATGATGAAGACAAAGTAGTAGTAGTAAGTAGAAGAAGAATAATAATAAGAATAAAAATAAGAAGATGCAAAAGAAAAAGAAGAAGAAGTAGAAAAAAAATAAATTGAAATAGAAGAAGAAGAAGAAGAAAAAGAAAAATAAAAAGAAGAAGAAGCATAAAAATAAGAAAAATAATAAGATCAAGAAGAAGAAGAATAATAATAATAAGTTGAAAATGAATAAGAAGAAGTCAAAGAAGAAGTAGAAAAATAAGAAGAAGAAGAATAATAATAATAATAATAATAAACAAAAGTATAGAATTTGTTGATGAAGAAGCCTAAGTGGGAGAAGCACAAGAAGAAAAGAAAAAGTAGGAGAAGAAGAAGCAGGTTAAAGAGAAGGTATTAGAAAAAGAATCAGTAGAAGAAAAGAAAAAAAAAGAAGAACTAGAAAAAGAAAAAGTAGAAGAAGAAAAAATAATAATAATAATAACAAGTAGAAGAAGAAGAATAAGTACTTGTAGAAAAATAATAAGATGAAAAAGTAGTAGCATATGTTGAAATTGGAGAAGAATAAAAAAAATGAAGAAGAAAAAGTTTACAAATTTGAATAAAAAGAAGAAGTAGTAGATGTAAAAGAAGATTTTGAAAAAGAAGAAGATGATGAAGAAGCAGAAGAAAAAAAAAGAAAAAGGAAAAGAATTAGAAGAAAAAGAAGAAGAAAAAGAAGAAGAAAAAGAAGAAGAAAAAGAAGAAGAAAAAGAAGAAGAAAAAGAAGAAGAAAAAAGAAGAGGAAAAGATTGAATAAGAAGAAGAAGAAGAAGAAAAAGTAAAAGTAAAGAAGAAGAAGTAGAAAAAAAAGTAGAAGAAAATGAAGACGAAGATGTAGAAGAAGAAGAAAAAAAAGAAGAAGAGGCAAATAAAGAAGAATTAGAAAAAGAATAAGAAGAAATAAATGATGAAAAAGAAGAAAAAGAAGAAGTATAAGAAGAAGAATAAACAGAAGTAGAGGCACAAGAAGAAGAAGAAGAATAAGAATAATAATAATAATAATAATAATAAGTATAAAAAGAAGAACAAGAACAGAAATAAGAAGAAGAAGAAGGGGAAGTAGAAGAAGAAGAAAACAAAGAAAACGAAAAAGAAGAATAAACATATGTAGTAGAAGAAGATGATGAATGAAATGAAGAAGGAGAAATAGTTGAAGAAGAAGAATGTGAAGAAAAAGGTGTATAATAAGAAATAGAAGAAAAGAAGAAGAAGAAAATAAGAAAGAAGAAGAAGAAGTAGTAGTAGTAGAATAAGAAGTAGTAGTAGATGTAGAAAAAAAGAAGAAGAAGATGTAGAAGAAGGAAAAGCATAAGAAGAAGAAGAAATAGAAAAAATGAAGAAAAAGTAGTAGAAGAAAAAGATAAATTGAAGAAGAAGAAGTAAAATAGAAAATGAAGCAAGAAGAAGAATACAAAAAAGAAAAAAGAAGAAAAAGAAGAAAAAGAAAAAAATGAAGAAAAGGAAGAAAAGGAAGAAAGGGGAGAAAAGGAAGAAATGGAATAAACGGAAGAAACAGAAGAAACGGAAGAAAGGGAAGAGAGGGAAGAGATGGAAGAGAGGGAAGAAAATGAAGAAAAGGAATAAAATGAATAAAAGGAATAAAAGGAAGAAAAAGAAGAAAAGGAAGAAAAGGAAGAAATGGAAGAAATGGAAGAAAAGGAAGAAATGGAAGAAATGGAAGAAATGGAAGAAAAGGAAGAAACGAAAGAAAAAGAAAAGGAAAAAAAACGAAGGAAAGGAAGAAAAGGTATAAAAATAAGAAAAATAAGAAAAAATAAGAAAAGGAAGAAAAGGAAGAAAGAGAAGAAAGAAAAGACAAGAGAAGAAAGAGAAGAGAGTGAAGAAAGAGAAGAGAGAGAAGAGAGCGAAGAAAGAGAAGAAAGAGAATAAAGGGGAGAAGAGGAGAAAGGAGAGAAAGGGGAGAAAGGTGAGAAAAAGTAGAAAATGAGAAAAAGGGGAAAAAGGGGGAAAGGGAGAAAAATGAGAAAAATGAGAAAAGGAGAAAAGTATGAAAAGGAGAAAAGGAGAAAAGGGAGAAAAGGTAGAAAAAGGAGAAAATGGATAAAATTGAGAAAATAAATAAAATGGAGAAAATGAAGAAAAAGAATAAAAATAAAAAAAAAAGAAAAAAAGAAAATAAAAGAAAAAAAGAAAATAAAAGAAAAAAAGAAAATGAAGATAAATAAGAAGAAGAAGAAGACGAAGAAGAAATATAGAAGAGAAGAAGAAGTAAAAGTAGAAGATGATGATGATGAAGCAGAAAAAAAGAAGAAGTAGAAGAAAAAATGAAATTGAAAAAGAATAAAAAGAAAAAAAAACCTAATAGTAAAAAAGAAAAGAATAAGTAGAATATGTAGAAGAAAAAAAAATAAGAAGAAGAAAAAGAAGAAGAAGAAGGAGAAGAAGAAGAAGAAGGAGGATAAGAAGAAGAAGAAGAAGGAGAAGAAGAAGAAGAAGAAGAAGGAGAAGAAGAAGAAGAAGAAGAAGAAGGAGAAGAAGAAGAATAATAATAAGAATAAGAAGAAAATGAAGAAGATTAAGGAGAAAAAGAATAAGAAGAAGTCAAAGATGAAGAAAAAGCATAAGAAGGATAATAAAAAGAAGAAAAATCAAGAAAAAGATGAAAAAAAATAAAAACATATAGAAGAAGAAGAAGAACTAAAAAAAAGAAGAATAATAATAAGTAGAAGAAGATAAAGAAGTAAAAGTAGAAGAAGAAGTAGTAGAAAATGAAGATGTAAAATAAGAAGAACTAGTCCTATTAGTAGAAAAAGAAGAAGAAGAATAAAAATAAGTAGAAGAAGGAGAACTACAAGAAGAAGATGATGAAAGGAAAAATAAGAAAAAGTAGTTGTAGAAGAATAAAAAGAAGAACAATAATTAGTAAATGAAGAAGAAGAAGAAGCGATAATAGAAGAAAAAGAAGGAGAAAAGGTTTAATAAGGAAAAGTAGAAAAAGAAGAGGAAGAAAAAGAAAAAGAAAAAGAAGAAGTAGAAGAAGAAGTTGATGATGATGATGATGAAAAATTAATACTAGGAGAGAAGAATTAGAATAAGATGAAAAAAAATAAAAAGATTCTAAAGAAGAAGAAGTTAAAAAAGAATAATAATAATAAAAATAATAAATAGAAAAAACAGAAGAATAAATAGAATAAGAAGGAAAAAAAAGATATAGATGAAAAAAATTTTAGAATAGGAAAAAGAAATAAAAAAAGAAGAACAAATAAAAGAAAAAGAAGAAGTAGTTGAAGAAGAAGAAATAGAAGTAACACAATTAGAAATAAAAGAAGAAGTAGAAAAAAGAGGAGGAGGAGAAGAGGAAAGAGGGAGGAGGAGGAAGAGGAGGAGGACGAGAAGACGGAGGAGGAGGAGGAGGAGGACGAGAAGAAGGAGGAGGAGGAGGAGAATAAAAAGAAAAAGAAAAAGAAAAAGAGGAAGAAGAAGAATAATAATAATAATAATTTTTAAAGAAGAAGAGGAATAATAATGAGAAGGATAAAAAGAAGAAGAAGAAAAAAAAAAGAAACATTAGAAGAAGTTGTTGTTTTTGTTCTAGAATAAGAAGAAGAATATTAATAATAATAAGTAGCAAAAGATTTATATGTAGAAAAAAAAAGAAGAATAATAAATAGAAGAATAATAAAAGTGGAAGAAGAAAAAGAAGAATTAGAAGAATAAAAAGAAGAATAAGACGAAGAAGAAACAACCAAAGAAGAAGAAGTTATTGTTATTCTAGAAGAAGAAGAATAAGAAGAATTAGAAGAAGAAGATGTAGAAGAACAAGATTAAGAAGAATTAGAGGAGGAAGAAGAAGAAGAAGAAGATGATGATGATGAATTAAAAGAAGAAGAAGAAAAAGAAAAATAAAAAGAAAAAGAAAAAAAAGGAATAAAAGAAGAATAAAAATAGAATTATAAAAAAAAGAAGAAGGAAAACTTGAAAAAGGAGAAGTAGAAGATTTTGCAAAAGAAAAACACTAAAAAGAAACATATGAAAAAGATATAGAAGAAGAAGAAGAAGAATAATAATAATAATAATAATAATAATAATAAAATAAGAACATGAAGATAAATAATAAGTTGATGAATAAGAAGAAGAAGTAGAAGAATTAAAAGTAGTAGAAGAAGATTAAGAAGATGAATAAAAAGAAGAAGTAATTCAAGAAGAAGAAGTAGATGAAGCATAAGAAGAATAAGAAGAAGAATAAGATATTGAATAAGAAGAAGAATAATAAATTAAATTAGAAGAAGTTGTAGTAGAATAAAGAAGAAGAAGAAGAAGAAGAAGAAAAGAAGAAAAGTAAGAAGAAAGAATAAAAGAATAAGAAGAAGAAAAAAAAGAAACAAAAAGAAGAGTTAGAATAAGAAGTAGTAGTAGAAGAAGAAGAATAAAGAAAAAAAGAAGAATTAGTGGGAAAAGGAGATGAAGTAGAAGAAGAAGAATAATAATAATAATAATAATAATAAGCAAAATAAGACAAAGAAGATGAATAAAAAAAAACAAGAAGAAGAAAAAGAAGCCAAATAAGAAGAAGAAGATTAAGAAGAAGTAGAAGAAGAAGAAGTTAGTATAGATATAGAAAAAGGAGAAGTAGAATAAGTTGAAGAAGAAAAATAAGAAGCAGAAGAAAGAAGAAGAAGAAGTAGTAGTAGTAGAAGGTGAAAAAAAATTAAAATAAGAAGATGAAGAAGAAGAAGTAGTAGTAAAATAAGAAGAATAAAAGAGGAAGAAAAAGAAGAAAAAGAAGAAAAGTAGATGAAGAAGAAGTAGTAGAAGAAGAAGTAAAAGAAGCAAAAGAAAAAAAAAGAAGGAGAAGAAGCAAAGGAAGAAGAAGAAGAATTAAAAAACTAGAAGAATAATAATAATAAAAAGAAGTAATAGAATAAGAAGCTGAAAAAAAGAAGAGGATGAGTAGTAGAAGAAGAAGTTGAACAAGAATAAGAAAAAGAAGAAGAAGAAGAAGAAGAAGAAGAAGAAGAAAAATAAGAAGTAGTAGTAGCAAGAGAAGAAGAAGACGAAGAAGAAGTAGTAGTAATAGTAGTAGCAAGAGAAGAAGAAGAAGAAGAAGAAGTAAAAGATGAAGAAAAAGAACAAGAAGAAGAATAAGAAGCATAAGAAATATAAGAAGTAAAAGAAATAGTAGTAAAACAAGAAGAAGTAGTAGTAGTAGAAAAATAATAATTAAACAAAAAAGAAGAACAATAAGAAGAAGAAGTAGTAGAAGAAGAAGAAAAATCACATTATGAAAAAAAAAAGAAAAAGAAGAAAATTAAAACTAATAATACGAAGAAGCACAAGAAGAAGTAGATGAAGAATAAAAAAAAGAACTATAATAAGAAGAAGAATAATAATAATAAAATAAAAAATAAGAAGAAGAATAATAATATTAATAAGTTGAAGAAGAAGAAGATGCAACATAAGAAGACGAAGAATAATAAAAAGAAAATGAACTATAGGGGTAAGTAGTTGTAGAAGTAGCAATAGTAGAAGAAGAAGTAGTAGAAAATTAAAAAGAAGTATTAGTAGTAATAGTTGAAGAAGAAGAAGAAAAAGAAGAAGAAGAAGAATAGAAAGAAAAAGAAGAACAATAAAAAGAAGAAGAAGAAGAATAACAATAAAAAGTAGAAGAAGAAGAAAAAGAAGAAGAAGAAGAAGAAGAAGAAGAAGAAGTAGTAGTAGTAGAATAAGAAGAAGTAGATGAAGAAGTAGAAAAATAAAAAGAAGAAGAAGAAGAAGTAGTAGTAGTAGAAAAAGAAGAAGTAGTAGTAGTAGTAGAAAAAGAAGAAGTAGAAGAAGTAAAATAAAGAGAAGTGGAAGAAGTTTAAGAGGTACAAATTGAAAAAGTAGAAGAAGTAAAATAATAATAAGTGGAATAAGATGTAGAAGAATAATAAGAAATATAAGAAGAAGAAGAAAAATAATCAAGAAGAAGTAGCAAAAGAAGATGAATAATAATAAGAAGTAGTAGTAGATAAAGATGAAGAATAAGTAAAGGATAAAAAAAAGAATAAGTAGAGAAGGAAGAAGAAGTAGTAGTAGAACAAGAAGCAAAAGTAGAAAAAAAAGGAGAAGGAGAAGAAGTATTATTAGAAGAAGAAGTAGAAGAAGAAAATAAAAATGAAGAAAAATAAGAAGAAGAAGAAGAAGAAGAAAATAAAAACGAAGAAAAATAAGAAGAAGAAGAAGAAGAAGAAGAAGATGATGATGATGATGATGAAGCATAAGATAAAGAAGAAGAAGAAGAAGAAGAAGAAGAAAAAGAAGAAACTGAAGAAAATGAAGAAAATGAAGCATAAGAAAAAATGAAGAAGATGAAAAATAAGATAAAGAAAAAGAAGACGAAGTAGAAGAAGAACAAGAAGTTGAAGATGGAGAAGCAGAACAAGAATTAAAAGATGGAGAAGCAGAATAAGAAAAAAAATAACAAGAATAAGTAGAAGAAGTAGAAAAAGAAGTTTTAAATGAATAAGAAGAAAGAGAAATAAAAAGAAGTAGAAGAAGAGAAAGAAAAGAAATAGAATAAGTAGAAGATGATGATGATGATTATGATATATTATTAGTAGTATTAGAAGAATACGAAGAAAAAAATGAAGAAGTAGAAGAAGAAGAATATTATTATTATTATTATTATTATTATTATTATTAAGATGCAGCAGTAGAAAAAATAGAAGAAGAAGAAGCAGAAGTAGAAGAATATTGTTAAAAATAACTAGAAGAAGAAAATAGAAGTAGAAGAAGAGAAAGAAGAAGTAGATGCAGAACATGATGATGATGCTAAAAAAAAGATAATGGAAAAAAAGTAGAAGAAGAAAAAAAAAATTGAATAACAAATGGTAGTGGTAGAAGTATTAATAGAAAAATAAGCATAAAATAAAAATAATAAGTAAATGTAGAATAATAATAATAATAATAATAAGTAGAAGAAGAAAAAGAAGTATTAGTAGTAGTAGAAGAAAAAGAATAGGTAGAATAAAAAGTAGAAAATTAAAAAAATAGAAGAAGAAGGAGAAGATGGTGAAGTCGAAGAAGAAGAAGTAGAGGTAGAAGAAGAAGAAGAAGAAGAAGACAGAAAAGGTAAACATTAAAGAAGGAAAAGTAGATAAAGTAAAAAATGAAGCAGAAGATGATGATGGTGATGATGATGATGAAATATAATAAAAAAAAGATGACGAATAAGAAATTGAAGAAGAAGAAGAAGAATAATAATAATATGATGCTGATGATAATTGAGGAGGAGGAGAAGTAAGTGACAAAGATGAAGAAGAAGTAGAAGAAGTAAAAGAAGTAGAAAAAGAAGAAGTAGAAGAAGCAAAAGAAAGAGAAGTTGAAGAAGAAGAAGTACAAAATGAAGAAGAAAAAGAAAAAAGAATAAAAAGGTGAATACAAAGATGAAAAATTATAAGAATTATAAGAAGTATAAGAAGAAGAAAAAAAAGATCATGAAAAAAGTAGCAGAAGAAGAAGAAGAAAAAGAAGAAGAAGTAGTAGTAGTAGTAGTTGAAGAAGATGAAGTAGAGGAAGAAGACGAAGAAGAAGTAGTGGATGAAGAAGAAGAAGAAGCAGAGAATAAGGAAAAAGAAGAAGTAGCAGAACAAGCAGCAAAAGTAGAAAAAAAAGAAGGAGAAGGCGAAGAAGTAGCAGTGGAAGAAGAAGTATACGAAGAAGTAGAAGAAGAAAATGAAGAAGAAGATGATGATGATGAAGTATAATATAAAAAAGAAGAAGAATAAGATAATGAAGCAATAGATAAAGATGAAGATGAAGCATAAGATAAAGAACTAGAAGAAAAGAAGAAGAAGAAGAAGAAGAAGAAGAAGAAGAAGAAGTAGTAGTAGTAGTAGAAGTAGAAGAGAAGTAGTAGAAGAAAAAGAATTAGTAGAAGAAGTAGAAAAAGAAGAAGTAGAAGAAGAATAAGAAGTAGAAGATGGAGAAGCAAAATAAGAAGAAGAATAACAAGAAAAAGTAGAATAAGTAGAAGAAGAAGTTTAAAATAAAGAAGAAGAAAGAAAAATAAAAAGAAGTAGAAGAAGAAAAAAAAAGAAGAATAATAAGTAGAAGAAAAAGAAGAAGAAGATATACTAGTAGTAGTCATAGAAGAAGGCAAAGTAGAAAATGAAGAAGTAGAAGAAGAAGAAGAAGAATAATAATAATAATAATATTATTATTAAGAAGAAGTAGAAGTAGTCGAAGAAGAAGAAGAACCAGACGTAGAAGAATATTTTGAAGAAGAACAAGAAGAAGAAGCAGAAGTAGTAGAAGAGGAAGAAGAAGTAGAACAAGAACATGATGATGATGTTGCTAAAGAAAAAAGATATAAAAAAAAATTTAGAAGAAAAAATTGAATAATAAATAGAATGTAGTAGAAGAAGTATAATAAAATGAAGCATAAAATATGAAAAAAAGTACAAGTAGAAGAAGAAAAAGAATAATAATAATAATAATAATAATAATTAGAAGAAAAGAAGAACAAGCATTAGTAGTAGTAGAAGAAGAAAATAAGTAGAAGAAGAAGTAGAACAAAAAGAAAAAATAGAAGAAGAAAAAAAGATTATGCTGATGTAGAATAAGAAGAAGAAGAAGAAGAAGAAGTACTAGTAGTAGTAGATAAAGAAGATGAAGAAGAATAAGTAAACATTGAAGAAGGTAGTAGAAGAAGTAGAAGATAAAGCAGATGAAGATAATGAAGAAGAAGAAGAAGAACTCGAAGAAGAAGTTGAAGAAGAAGTATAATAATAATAATAATATGTTGATGATAATAATTGAGGAGGAGAATAAAAGGTAGGAGAATAAGATTAAAAAAAATAAACAAACTAGAACAAGGAAAATAAAAAGGTGAAATAGAGGAAAAGGCATTATAATAAGAAGAAGAGTAATAATATATAGAATTATTAAAAGAAGAACAACAAAAACAATAAGAATCATAATAAGAAATAGAATAAGAAAAGAAGAAGAAGTAGTAGAAGAAGAAGTAGAAGAAGAAGAAGAAGTAGTAGAAGAAGGAGGAGGAGGAGGAAGAGAATAAGCACAATAAGAAAAAGAAGCATCAGAATAAAAAAAAGAATAAGTAAATTAAAATGAAGACAAAGAAGAAGAACTAAAAGATGAAGAAGAACTAGAAGAAAAAGAAAAGAAGCAAAAGAAGAAGTTGAAGAAGAAAAAGAAGTTGAAGGAGAATGAAGAAGAAGAAGAAGAATTAGAAGAAGTAGAGGAAAAAGAAGCAAAAGAAAAGATTTAAGACTTCCATAAAAACATCTCTCCCAGAAACCTAGTTAGGAAACTTTCCTTTTCTTCTTTTCCAATTCCCTTCTGAACCTTCTCTCGATTCTAAAAACTACGCTTAGTCAGAATTGAAACATAGAATCTAGTTAAGGAAGTTTCTTTACTTAATTTTTTCAATATATTTTCTAGATGGGTATTACTAAAAGATAACCCAACTCATTTAACTCTAACAACCCCCATGATAATTTAGAGGAAGCCATAAAGTTCTTTTAATAATTTCCAAGATCCATCAAAACCCTTAGCCAAAAAGGCTCCCCCTTGAAGCAGCATCGCCGATGAAGACTCATTATCTATTTAGAAAATGATTCGGATGCTTTAGAATACTTAATTGATGGTGGTGTTTCTCAAAAAACATTTTTTGGTAAGACTTTTACTTAATTGATGCTTGATTCTATAAAAGTAATGTTCATTTACATGTTTCTCATACTCATTCTAAAAAACATAGTGGCCGTTGGGTAATGCATACTATTGATATTAAATATCATGATAGAAGCATGGATTCACCCATTGCAAATGCTAGTCATGGGCTCGGGGGCATAGAATGGTACTTCGCTAATGATTTTGCTGCAAATATGCAATTTTCTAATGATTTTGGTTTTAATACATATTTAAATGATACTTCATGTGGAGAAAATTATTTGACAATGCTTGTAGCTGATGATTTGCATATTGATAATGTCTTGAACATGCATTTAGCTTCTGATTTATGTGGAAAAATTGGTCTGAAAATGAATAAATGCACTGGATTGGATAATAATCACACAAATTGATTAAATGGGACTAAAATGCATGTTATTTCTTATGAAAACCATCACAATATGAATTTACCGGAATAAATTAGCAAAGCTGTGGACCGTATACCACACTTTTATATTAATTCAAATGAGACCTCAAATGACATTGTTTTGGAGATAAACTCCTACATTATGTCCAAAGACAATAATGGTGTCAAATCTGTGTAACCAAAACATCCAAAAAATTTTGGGAAGGATAAAGTCACTTGGAACAACCTCTTTGCTGGGAATAGGACATTGGCTAATACTTCTAATCTGTCCCATCTCTCTACTAGACAACCAGACCATGTGTTTTATGAAAATGATGGCCTGCACCAAGGAATGGAAGCCTGGAAACACTGTCTAGTGGGCTAATTTTTCAAACTATATAATAAGTGTCCAAACTATATAATACCAAAGTGGCTAGTTTTTTTTTCAAACTCAAAAACTCCCATGATATAGAGGAAGTGTTAAAAGCTAGGCCTTTTCTAGTATTCGGTAGACCATTGTATGTTAAACCCTCCCTGTTTCTTTTCATTATAGGTTGATGGAGATGACAAAAATATTGAATTGGGTGAAATTCTCAGATTTCCCGATTCATCTATGGAATTCTATTAGCCTTAGCACGATGACTAGTTGTATTGGAAAGCTCCTCCATATGAATAAACTAAACTCAAGCATATCAAACATTATTTATGCTAAAGTGTTTGTTGAAATTGATTTGAATGAAGATGTGCCGAAGAAGATCATTCTAAACTTTTGAGATGGTTCATTGATTTGTCAACCTATTATATATGAAAATCTACCCCTTTATTACAAGTTTTGCTTGACATTTGGGCATTCGTTAAGCAACTACTGGAAACAAGAGAAGTTGGTAGAAAAGAATAATGAAAAGGAAAGATACCAAAGCCATACTATTTCAACTAAAAGTTAAAGTCCTGTGAAAGAGGTTGAGGTGTACTTTTCAATGGAGGATGACCAACTCCCAGCCTCTCAAAAAGATGTAGGATCGGCAAGGGGGGAAGCACAAATTTTCCTCTACATGAAGAAAGAGGAAGCAACACACAATGAATGGAAAATGAGAAAGATGATTTCACGGTTGTCAAATCAAAGCAAAAAAAAAGTAAGCAACTCCTAGAAATGGCACCTCTTAGTTGGTCTACTGGAGGTCTCGACTCCTATAAAATTGAGATAGATAGGTATGGTTTCTTTGTTACTGGTAGGTACTATATCTTGAGCTTTGGAAAATAGGTTAAGGAATTTTGAACTCCACTATTAAAGAATTTCTGGGGAGAGGTGTGGGCACCTCTAGGTATCAATGGTTATATTGCTTGCACATAATGACATATGTACTACTATTAATTAATCTAAATGGTGCCACCAGTAAAGGAATAAGGCAACATCTATACTTGTCTTACCCCATTTTCGTGTTCTGTGTTCTTGATAATACTAAGATCGTGTATGCTTGCTTGAATGAATTAACTAATGGGTTCTTTGGAATATTTATCGAGATGTCATATGTAGCATGTAGTGTAACTAGTCCGGAAATGCTGTTGATATGTACAAACCACACTATCATGTTGTGGAAATGTATACTTCTTGCATGGAAAGAGAGTTTGTAAGAATGTTGTATGCAGTCTGCTGGTCTAAATATAACTTCTCCATATAGATTTGGAAATGTTTGGTGTACTATATGGTAGATTCTGTGTTTTTACTAAAATCAATCCATGGGAGGCACCAAATTTCACACACAAGCTAAATTTGCATGATGCTCCATTCTACTCCCTGCTTCAGAAATGGAGAAGGAATATACAGAAACAAATAAAGTTACCTTGTTAGATATAATTTATGAAGAACCTCTTATTTTATTAAGATGAATTGCATCATATGCAAATTGGCTATTTTCTATATAACATACTTGATAACATGATGAGGTTTTCTGGGTCTCACATGAGTAGGGTGGCATATGTTAGATTAGATGATGTAATGAGAGAGGGAATGGAGTCTCTTATTATGTATGAAAGGGTGGCATATGTAACATAGAAGCAAGTAATTATGTGGGTTGTTTTAAGGGTGGCATATATGTAATTCCACGTGTCTATATGATAATATGGCAAATAATCATTGGGAAAAGAGGCATGATGTATAAGAGGCTCTCCTTGGGGAAAGGTCACTATGGCGCGATATGGGTTTTTTTGTCTAAGGAATGTTATTATGTGTGCTATGATATGCATGGAAATAATAATAACAATGTGGATCCTTCTATAATACAAGGTATAAGAATGAAAGCTAGCAATGAAATATTATGAAAATAGTTAGTTGGAACATAAGAGGCTTCAATTACTCCATTAAGCACAAAGAAGGCATACTTTTTAAGGCTTACCAGATAGATATTTTCGCTATTATTGAAGCTAAGTTAAATTAAGAAAAAATTATATAGCCAATGAAATCAAAATTCAAAGATTTTGATTATCTGGATAATTTCTTCTGCCATCATAATGGTAGAATAATGATTATTTGGGACAAACTAACAATTGAAATCATGGAAATATCATCTTCCTCCAAACACAAATATCTAAAAATACTTGATAAGGTGAAGAAGCTCAATTTTAGATTGTCAATCATTTATGAGATTCATATAATTGTTAATACGAGGTCACTTTAGGAAAACTTGATCATATATGGCTCTTTAGAACCTTCTACTTGGGAGATACTAGGGGATTTTAACTATCCTATCTCAGCCTTGAATAAAAAGATATGAGAAATGTCAGGACTTTAACTATCCTCTCTCACCCTTTAACAATCTCTTCCTCAGACTTTTTCTTCACGTGGACTAATGAGGAAATAGCAACTAAGTTAGATAGGGAAATGAATAATCAGGAATGGACAAATTTTTCCTTAGACACTCGTGCAAAATTCCTTTCCCTGGGAAATATTTCAGGTCATTTCATGATTCTTTTATCCATTGAGTTAGCGTCCCATGAATGAAGGATCTCATTCAAGTTCTATAATATGTGGCTTAAGCATAAAAAGTTTACTCTGACATTCTTAATGCTAGGAAGTAGAACATTCAGGGTTTCATAATGTTTCAGCTATTCAAGAAACTAAAAATTCTATAAGATTTGCTTAAGAAGCTAAATGCCAAGCACTTTGGACACATTAGTGCTAGGGTTGGTTTCATAATAAAATCTCTCCAAACCATTCAATAAAAGTTATTTGAATCTCACAATGAAGCACTTATAGTTGAATAAAATTGCCTGAGAATTGAAATGAGGAAATTAGATAAAGTAAAATTATCCTTCCTCAGTCACAAAGCAAAATTTAAATATCTCAAGCAAAGTGATAGAAGAACAAAGTTATTTCATGTCTTAGTAAATGATAAGCTACAAATAAATAAAATAGTCACTGTAATAAAGGAAAATTGTTAATACACCACTTCAAATGAGGAAATAGCTGAAGCCTTATAAAATACTACCAAAATCTATAAGGATCATCCGGGAGAAGAATGAGCATAGGTGAAGATGTTATTATGGAAGGGGGTACCCTTGACAATATAGTGTAAAGAAGACTTTTTCTTCATAGGGAATGCCAAATCCCTTGAGTCAGACAGATACACTACTGAATTATACAAAGAGGCTTGGGATCTCATCGGAATGGACATAATCAATGCTATACAAAGCTTCTTCAATTCTGGAAGAATGCTAAAGCAAATCAACCATGCTTATATAGCCCTAATACCCAAGACTTCTCATAACTCTTCAATGAAATATTATAGACCTATATCATGTTGTAATATCCTATATAAGCTTATCTCTAAGCTAATAGCCTCGAGACTAAATGGAATTCTAAATGATATAATTAATTCAGCCTAAGCAGCATACATCAATTATTTTACACAACTTTCTACTCATGCACAATCTAATAAGAAGATATGCAAGAAAAAGAATATCACCTAGATGTTTTCTCAAGATTGATCTTTAGAAATCATTTGACATGGTGGATTGGATGTTCTTGAAAGATGCCATTATAGCTTTTAATTTTCAAAAGGATCCATAGATACAATATATGAATGTATGTCTTCTACCTCATTTTCTATTATAATTAATGGAGAATTACATTGATCTTTTAAATGAAAAAAAAGGGTTAAGGCAATGAGATCTCATTTCTCCCTATCATTTTGCCAACTATATAGAATACCTATCCAGATTGTCTATCATAATAGCAAACTCAGAAGTTTTTTCTTTTCGCACAAATTATGTCCCACATAAAATCTTTCATTTATTGTATGTAGATAATTTGATTATTTTTGCTAAAGAAAATCTTTCATCAATTAAAATCTTTCAGAATTCATTAAGTGAATTTACTACCACCTCCTAGATAAATATAATTTTTTGAAATCAAATATCTTATTTGGAGGAGTTGATACTAAAATGATTAATGAAATATTGTAAGATTCTTGATTTATCAAAACATCTTTTTCCTTGACATTTCTTTGAGTTCCACTATCTTCAAGTAGATTAATCACAAAACAATTTTTTACATTGTCGGTCAAAATTACTTCATCTATACACTAATGAGCTAGTAAATTTCTTTCATTTGTCGGAAGGCTAGAACTACTATACATAGTAATCCAAGATATAAAGGGATATTGATTTTTAGTATTCCTCTTACCATCATCTATTATTAGTAGCATTGAAAGTGCATGTAGAAGAATCCTATGCGGAGGTCTAGATTTAGACCTAAAGCCTCTTGGCAAAAAGAATGCATGCCCATCTGAAATGGCAGACGTGGTATCTTTGAATAAGCAATATGGAATAAATCTTTTTTTATTAAAAATCTATGGAGAATCAATAAGAAAAAGGATTCTCTTTGGATTTAGTGGGTACACCATTTTTATTTAAAAATTCCAATACTTGTGAGTATGAATTATCCAAATAGGACCCTCCATTCTGGAAATCCCTAATCTTTATTAGGGATTTACTAATTGATAAAACTAGTGATCCTAACCAAGCTAAAACATTACTTAATACATGGGGGATCAATGGAAAGATAATATCTGAAGCGTATAAATTATCTTCTAGAAAATATACAAAAAGAACCAAAGCATGGACCAAAGTGGTATGATTTACTAATCATATTCCAAAGGATGTAGTATTCTTGTGGATTGCCAAATGTGGCAATATCAGAATCAAAGATAGTTAATTCTCAATCCCAAAAAACATGCAGTGCAAAATCTGTAACCCTCAAGAATCAGTGAATCATGTATTTTTTGAATATCAGTTTTTCAAAAGTATTTGAGAACATTAAAAAAAGATAGATATCAAAATAAAGACCAGTAGATTCCATTTCTATATGTCTCAAGAGCTTCAAAGAAAATTACTAAGCCAAATCAATGTAGAATCAGTTACAAAAATAAATATTTGGAGACATTGTTTATTAAATATGGAGAGTAAGAAACAATAGATAGCATGAATAAAAGAAACATGATGTAGATACAATACTCCAAAAAAAAACAAAAATTTATGTTATTTTATACAAGGAATGTAATAGCTTTAATCATCCTTAGATTTTACATATTTTGATATTAAAGATTTTACTTATAAAAAAAAGAAGTAAAAGAAGAAGATGGTGATGAAAAAGAAGTAAGGGTAGAGGAAGTAGAAGCATAAGAAGAAGAAGAAGAAGAAGAAGAAAGTAGAAATATTAGAAGAAAAAGAAGAAGCAAAAAAATAAAAAAAAAGAAGTAGAAAAAATATAAAATAAAGAAGATGAAGAAAAAGTAGAAGAAGAATTATATAACAAGAAGTAGAAAAAGTAGAAAAATAAGAAGAAAAATTAGAAGTAGAAAATGAAGAAGTATAAGGAGAAGAAGTAGTAGAGAAAAAGTAGAAGAAGAAGAAAAAAAGGAGAAGAAGAGGAAGAAGAAGAGGAAGAAGAAGAAGAACAATAAAAATAAAAAGTAGTAGAAGAAAAAGAAGACATAGTACTAGTAGTAGAATTTGAAGAAAAAGAAGAATTTGAAGAAAAAGAAAAAGAAGAAGAAGAAGTTTAAGAACAAGAAATAGAATAAGAGAAAGATGACGATGAAAAAAAAGAAGCATAAGAAAAAAAAAGTAGAAGAAAAAGAATAATAAAATAAAAAGAATAAGAAGAATAAGAAGAATAAGAAGAAAGAGTATAAGAAAAAAAAAGAAGTAGCATAAGAAGAAGCAGAAGAAAATGAAGATGAAGAACAAGAAGATGAAGAACAAGAAAATGAAGAAGAAGAAGAAGAAAAAAAAAGTAGAAGAAAAAGAAGATGAAGTAGTGATAGTAGAAAAGAAGAAGAATAAAATAGAATAGGAAAAAGAACATGAAGAAGAAGAATATGTAGAAAAAGAAAATGAAGAAGAAGTAGAATAAGAAGAAAAAAAGAAGAAGAAGGTGAAGTAGAAGAACAAGAATACTAAGAAGAAGAATACATAGGAGAAGAAGAAGTTGCAAAAGAAGAAGAATTATAAGAAGAAGAAGAAGGAGAAAAAAAATTGAATAATAAGAATATGAAGAAGCTCAGTAAAAAAAGAAGATGCTCAAGAAGAAGAAGAAGAAGAAAAATAAAATAAGAATAAGTATAATAAGAAGGATAAAATAAAGATGAAATAGAAGAAGAAATAGTAGTAGTAGTTGAAGAATATGAAAAAGAAGAAAAAATAGATGAAAAAGGATAAGAAGAAGAAGTAGTAGAATAAAAATGAGAAGAAGAATAAGGAGAAGGAAAAGTAGAAGAGAATGAATAAGAAGAAGAAGAAGAAGAAAGAGAAGAAGAAGAAGAAGAAGAAGACGACGAAGAAAGAGAAGAAGAAAAAGAAAAAAAAGTCAAAAAAAGAAGAAAAAAAAGTCAAAGAAGAAGATGATGAGAAAAAAAAGTAGTGTAAGAAGAAGAAGTAGTAGTAGTAGAAGTAGTAGAAGAAGAATAAGAGGATAAAAAAGATAAATAAGAAGAAGTATAGGAAGAAGAAGAAGAAGAGGGAAAAGTGGAAGATGAAAAAGAAGAAGAACAACAAAAAGATGAAGAAGAAGTAAAAGAAAAAGTTGAAGAGGAAGAAGAAGAATAAGCAGAAAAATAAAATGAAGATGAATATGATGAAGATGAAGAATAATAAGAATAAGAAGTATAATAAGAATACTAAGAAGAAGAAGAGGAAAAAGAAGATGCAAAAAAAGAAGTATAGAAAAAATAAGAAGAAGAATATGAAAAAGACAAGGAAAAAGAAGACGAAGAAGTACAAAAAAAATAAGAAGAAGAAGAAGAAAAAGATGAGGAGGAGGGGGATGGATGGAGATGAAGAAGTAGGGGTAAAAGAAGAAGAAGAATAAAAAAAAGAAGAAGAAGAAACATGGAATAAAAAAGAAGAAGAAGAGGAGGAGGAGGATGGAGATGAAAGAAGTAGTGGTAAAAGAAGAAGAAGAAAAAGAGGAAGAAGCAGAAGAAAAAATAAGGAAGAAAAAGAAAAAGAAGAAGAAGAAGAAGAAGAAGAGAAATAAGTTGAAGAAGAGGAAGATGAAGAAGAGGAAAATGATGATGAAGGAGAAGAAGAGGACAAAAAAAGAGGAAAAGAAGAAGAAAAAGATAAAGAAAAAGATGAAGAAAAAGATGAAGAAAACGATGAAGATAAAGATGAAAAAGATGATGTAGAAGAAGAGGATGATGATACAAGAGAGGAATATGAAAAATATTTAGGTGATGAAGAGGAGGAGGAGGAGGAGGAGGAGAAGAAGAAGAAACAAAAAAGAAGAGGAAGAAGAAGTGGAAGAAGAAGAGGAAGAAGAAGTGGAAGAAGAAGAGGATGAAAATGATGATTATGATGTTGATTAAGTAGAGGAAGAAGAGCAAGAAGTAGAAGAAGATATAGAAGAAACAGATGATGACTAAGTTGAAGAATAAGATGAAGAACAATAAAAAGAAGAAGAGGAAGAAGTAGAAAAGAAGTAGAGTTAGAAGAAAATGATTAAGAAGAAGAAGAGGAAGAAGAAGAAGTAGAAGAAGAAGAGGAAGAACAAGAAGAAAAAGTAGAAGTGGAAGAAAATGAGGAAGGCAAAGAAGAAGAGGAAGATAAAAAAGAAGAAGAAGATGAATAGAAAGATGAAGAGGAAGAATAAGAAGAAGATGTTGATGAAAAAGAAGAAGAAAATGAGGAGGAGGTGGAGGAAGAAAAAGATCAAAAAGATGAAGAAGAAGAGGAGGAGGGGGTGGAGGAAGAAGAAGATCAAAAAGATGATGAATAAGACAAACACGAAGAAAAAGAACAATATAAAGAGGTAGGAGAGGAAGAAGAATTAAAAAAAGAGGAAGAAAATGGAGAAGAAAAAATGGACAAAGAAAAAGAAGTAGATGATGATGAAAAAATGAACTATAAGAACAAGAACAACAAGAATAGGAAGAAAAAGAAGAAGTAGAAGAAGAAGAAGAAGAAGAAAAAGAACAAGAATAATTTGAAAAAGTAAAAAAATAAAAAGAAAAAAAAAGAGATGAAGAAGAAGAGGAAGAAGAAGAAGAAGAAGAAGAAGAGGAAGTAGTAGAAGAATAAGAAGAAGAGGAAGAATATTAAAAAGAAGAAGAAAAAAAAGAAGAAGAGTATCAATGAGTGGAAGAACAAAAGGAAAAGAATAAAGAAGAATAATAAGAATAAGAAGTGGTAGAAGAAGAAGAAGTATATGATTATGAGGAAGAAAAGAAGAAAAGGAAGGAAGAATAAGAATAAAAAAGAATACCATGGAGAATAAAAATAAGAAGAAAAATAAAAAGAAAAATAAGAAAAAAAAAATAAGAAAAAGAAAAATAAAAAAAATTTGAAGAACAAGTAGAAGATGATGATGATCATGATGATAATGATTACGATGAATAAGAATAAAAAGAAAAAGTTGTAGTAGAAAAAGAATAAAAAGTAGAAGATTAAAAAAAGAAAGGAAGAAGAATTAGAATAAGAAGAGCAAGAAGATGAAGAAGTGGAAGAAAAAGAAGAAGAAGCGGAAGAAGAAGAAGAAGAAGAAAAAAAAAGAAAGAGAAGAATAATAAAAAAAAGAGACGCTGGAAGAATAAGAAATAGAAGTAGGGAAAAAGTATAATAATTAGAAAAATAAAAGGAAGAGGAGGAAAAATAAGAAAAGTAAGTAGAGGAAGAAGAAGGAGGAGGAGGAGGAGGAAGAGGAGAAGATTAAAAGGCAAAAGAAGAATAAGATGATGAAGAATAAGAAGGAGAAGTATAATAAGAAGAAATGGAAGATGAATAAGTAGAAGAAAGTGAAGATGAAAAAGAAAATCTTGAAGAAGAAGAAGAACAAAAAGAGGAAAAAAAAATAAGAAGAAAAAGGATAAGAGTAAGAAGGAGAATAAAAATAAAGTGGAAGATGAAGATGAAGTAGAATAATTGTGATAAGAAGATATAGAAGAAGAAATGAAAGAATTAGAAGAAGAATAAGAAGAAGATGAACAGGTTTAAGAAGAAAAAAAGTAAGAATTAGAAAAAATGAAGTAGAAGAGGAAGAAAAAGAAGAAGATGAAGAAGAAGAAAAAGATTAAGAAAAAGAGGAACAAGTTGAAAAAATGAAGAGGAGGAGGAGGAAGATAAAGAAAAAGAAGAACAAGAAATATAAAAAGAATAAAAAAATATATAAGAATAAGAAAAAGGAAGAAAAAAAATATGATAAGACGAAAAAGAAGTAAAAGAAATAGAAAAATATGAAGAATAAGATAAAGATGAAAAAGAAGAATAAAAATATCAAGAGTGATAAGAAGAATAAGAATAAAAACAAGAAGAAAAGGAGGAAGATGAAGATGAAAAAATGAGGTGATTGAGAGAAAGAAGAGGAGAAAGAACAAGAAGAAGAAGAGGAGGAGGAGGAATAAGAAGAAGAAGAAAGGGAAGAAGGAGAAGAAAAGGTAGATGATGAAGAAGAAAAAGAAGAAGAAGAGAATGAGGAATAGGAAGAAGATAAAGAAGAAGAAAAAAAAAGAGGGAGTGGAAGAAGAAGAAGAAAAGGAACAAGAAGAAGAATAATAAGAGGAATAAGAAGAAGAACAAATAGAAGAAGATGATGAAAAAGAGGAACAAGAACTGGAAGAAGAAAAAGAGGAAGAAGAAAAAAAGTAAGAAGAATAAGAAGAAGTAGAGAAAGAAGAAGAAGAAAAAGAAGAATTAGAGGAAGAAGAATAAGAAAAAGAAAAAGAAAAAGAAAAATAAGATGAAGAATACAAGGATAAAGAAGAGAAAGAAGAAAAAGTATATGATGAAGAATAAGTAGAAGAAGAAGAAGAGGAAGAAAAGGAAGAAGAGAGATTAAAAAGAAAAAAAATAAGAAGATGAAGAAAGAGAAGAAAAGTTTGAAGAGGAAGAAGAAATAAAAGCAAGAAAGGAGTAAAAGAAGAAGATGATGATAATGATGAGGAGTAAGAATAAGAAGAAAAAGAAGAATATGAAAAAGGAGAAGAAGAAGAAGAAACAGAAAAAATAAGTAGAAGAAAAAGAAGAAAAAGAAGAGGAAGGAGATTAAGAAGTAGGGGAAGAAGATGAAGAGAAAAAGAAAAAGAAAAATAAGAAGAAAATGAAGGAAAGAAAAGAAGAAGAAGATGAAGTAGAAGATGAGAAAGAAGAAGACAAAGAGAAAGAGGAACAAGAAGAGGAATAAAAAAAAGAATAAAAAGAAGAATAAAAACAATAAAAAGATGATATAAAAGTAGATCATGATGATTCAGGAGAGGAATAAGCAGAAGTAGTAGAAGAAGAAAATGAAGAAAAATAAGAAGAGAAAAAAGAAGAGGAAGAAAAAATGGATGAGGATGAAGAAAAAGAAGATGATGATGAAGGAGATGAAATGGAAGAAGATAAAGAAGAAGTAGAATAAGAAGTAGATAAAAAGTAGAATAGAAAGTAGACGAAGGAGATGAAGAACAAGAGAAAGAAGAAGAGAAAGACAAAGATGAAGAAGTAAAGATAGAATAAGTATAAAAAGAAGAAGAAGAAGAGAAAAAAGAAGAAAAAAAGCAAAAGAAAGAAGAAGAAGTAGAAGAAGAAGGAGAAGAGGAAAAGGAATAAGAAAAATAAGTAGACGAATAATAATTAGAAGAAGAAGAATAGAAAGAAAAAAAAAGAAGAAGAAGATTTAGATGAAGAAGAATAGAAAGAAGAAAAGAAAGAAGAAGAAGAATTGGATTAATGAGAATCAGAAGTGGAGGATGATTAAGTAGAAAAAAAAGAAGAAGAGCAAGAACAAGGTGTTGAAGAAGTACATGAAGAAGAGGAAGAAGAAGAGGATGGGGAAGAAGAAGAAGAAGAAGAATAATAATACTAATAATAATAATAATAATAAGTGGAACAAGAAAAAAAAGGAGGAAGAAGAAAAAAAAGAGTTGATTATGATGAAGAAGAAAAAAAAAGAATTACAAGAACAAGAAGAGGAATAAGAAGAAAAAGAAGAGGAATAAAAAAATAGTAGTGGAAGAAGTACTAATATAAGAAGAAGAAGAAGGAGGAGGAATGTAAAAAGTAGAAAAATAGGAAAAAAAATAAAAAGGAAAAGATGAAGAAGAATAAGAAGAAGAACAAAAACAAGGGAAAGAAGAAGAAGAATAAGAAGAAAAGGAAGAATATGAAGAAAAAGAAAAAAGAAAAATATGAAGAAGATGAAGAAGAGAAAGAATAAAAAGAAAAAAGAAGAAAATATGAATGTGTGGAAGAACAAAAGGGAGAGGAGGAAGAAGAAGAATAAGGATCAGAAGTTGAAAATGAAGAAGTAGAAGATGAAGAGCAAGAAGTAGAATAAAAAGAAAAGGAGGATTAAGAAGAAAAAGAATAGCAAGAAAAATAAAATAAGGAGAAGAAAAATATGAAAATGATGAAAAATAAGAAGAAGATGATGATGATGATGATGATAAAGATGAAGAAGAAGATGATAGGTTAGAAAAAAAAGATGAATAAGAAGTAGAACAACAAAAAAAGTAGAAGATGAAAAAATAGAAGAATAGGAAGAAGAATAAGAATATGAAGACAAAAAGCTGAAGAAGAGGAAGAAAAAGAAAAAAAATGATGATGATGAAGCTGAAAAGAACAAGAAGAAGTATATGAGGAGGTGGAAGAAGAAATTGATAAGAGAAAGAAGTGGAAAAAAAATAAAAGTAGGAGTAGGACAAAGAAAATAAAGAAGAATAAAAGAAGAATAAAAGAAGAAGAAGAATGAGAAGAAGATTAGAAGGAAGAAGAAGAAGTTGATGATGATGATGAAGGAGAAGTATACTAAGAAGAAGTTGAAGTTGAAGAATGAGAACTATAATAAGAAGAAGTTGAAGAATAAGTAGTAGAAAAAGATGACGAAGAGAAAGAAGTAGAAGAAGATGATGATGATGAGGTAGAAGAAGAAGAAGAAAAAGAAGAGGTAGAAGAAGAAGAAGAAAGAGAATAAGATGAAGAAGAATAAGAAGAGGAAGATGTGGAAGAAGTAGAAAATGAAGAAGAAGAAAAAGTAGAAGAAGAGTAAGAAGCAGAAGAAGAAGAAGAAGAAGAAGAAGAAATGGAAGAACAAGAAATAAAACAATATGAAGAATAAGATAATGAAGAATAGAAAGAAGAAGAAGAAGAAGCAATGGAAGAAGAAGAAATAAAACAATATGAAGAATAAGATAACGAAGAATAGGAAGAATAAGAAGAAGAATGTCAAAAAGAAGAATAAGAAGAAGAAAAAGAGAAAGAATAAGAAGAATATGAAGAATAAGAAGTTTTTAATAAGTGGAAGATGAAGCCGAAGAAAAAGAAGAAGAAAAAAAAAGAGAAGGAAAAATAATAAGAGGAAGAAGAACAAGAAGAGGAATAAAAAAAGAAAAAAAAATTATGATGATGATGAAAACGAAAAAATAGAGGAGAAAGAGGAGGTGGATGAGGCAGAGGAATAAATAGAAGAAGAAAAAGAAGAGGATGAAGAAGAATAATAATAAGATAATTTAGAGGAATCAACAAGCTAGAGGATAATTTCAAATACCAATCTATGGGCTGAATATTCAAGAGCTAGATACAACCTTGATGATAAATTATTAAGGGAATCAAAAAATGCATCTATATGTTGGAAATTAATGCAAAAACAACAAAGCATAGTAGAAAGGCATTCGATTTTGATAAACATTGGGGTGAGATGGACATTGAATGCTCAAGGAAGGTTCTCCATAACAAGTGCAAAAAGGATTGTTAGAAATAAATGGCAATTCAAGATATTTTCAAATTGGAATGGGAGAAAGAAATTCTCTAGAATATTAATGTTTCATGTGGAGGGTTCTTTCAAAAGTCATTCCATTAGATCAGAATAATTAAAAGTGAGGTATAAAATTAGTATCTAGATGTGAATGCTACAAAGAAAACATAGAAAGCATAGATCATTTATTCTCGGTAGAAAATATAACTTAAGCAGTTTGGAACAAAATAGAAACAGATATGGGCAATGGAAAAAGAGACCTTCCACTTAAGGCCAGAATAGAATATTGGAGACAAGCCCACTTAAAGGGTATGCTAGTAAAATGGATTAGAAAAAATATGTCTCACGTAGTAATCTAGTGCATATGGAAAGCTAGAAATAAAAGTAGATTTAAGAACTTTCCAATGTACGCCTAAAATATATTAGAGGAAATAAGAAGAGAAAGCTCCACCATTTCAGCCTACAACCCATTAAAAGTCAATGATAAGAACTTAGAGGTAGAGATTAAAAAGATATGGAGGTTGCAAACTATCAGGAAACCTGAATTAGATTTTATAACATTTATTTGGAACAAACCACCTAAAGGTAAAAAAATTAGAGAGGAGATTTTTTTAGGCTCTTTCAATTCTAGAGAGAGAAAGTGAATTCTTTAGAGAGAGAAAGTCCATTTTCATGCATTTTCAAGCTCGATTTCAATCTCACAATGGAGTATAACAGCTTCTTGTCCAATAAGAAGTCATTTTCTTCTGTTCTTAAAGAATCTGTGCCCAATCAACCTAAGCTTGAGAGGAATAATGAATTCCTGACAGTTATATTTACTAAGGCAGAATTCGAGAGAATGGAGGAGCCATTCAAGCTCACTCTTGTGGGCAAGTTCTCACATGGTAGGCCACGTTTTGATGAAATTTGAGGTTTCTTTAATACACTCAAGCTTAACGGAAGTGTCAAGACACGAGACTATGAATCGAAACATGTCTTCAATTCATTGAGGAAGAGGACTACAACAAAATGTGGCTGCGCGGTCAATGGTTCATCTCTAGATTTCCTATGCATCTGCTAAAATGCACTACTCAATTCTATCTCATGGAGGAAGCTCCGGTATGGCATTCTCTTCCTAACCTTCCATTGCCATTTTTAAATAAAAATACACTCTACTCTATTGCCATGTGCGTTGGGAAGCCTATGCTTATGGATGAGGCCACTGCTTCAATGACACGACCTCATGGAGCAAAGATTTGTATCGAGACAAACCTTGAAGCCTAGCACCCACAGAAAGTCTGGGTTGGTACTGAGGAAGGGGCTGGATTTTGGCAACATATTGTTCCCGAGCAAGCCCCAAGCTTCTGTAAAAATTGAAGGAGGCTCGGGCATGATATAAAGCCATGCTGGGTGGGTATGGATAGGTTGGGGAAGGAGAAGGGGAAAGGTAGGAGATGGGCTGAAGTATTGGTAAGGAAATATAACCCTTTGGAAAGTCGTAAGAGGAGTTTAAGCATTATAAGTAAGGAAGATAGACAGGAAGAAAGGGATAAGGATATGTTAGAAGAGGTCTCCTACTATAAAGGGGATTCAAGGAACGTAGAAAGGCCATTAAGAGGGGAGAAAGCTGGTATAGGGGAAGAGATGAAAGTGGTAGAAAAGAGTAAGGGTGATGAAGAATTTTCTGGCGAGGAGAGGAGAGGAGAGGATGAGAAAGAGTATATAATAAGTGGAAAGACATAGACCAGGTTGATTGTTTCAGAGGGAGAAAAGGATAAGTCAAATAGAAAGATAAAGCTGTCTCGGAGAAGGAAGGGGGTTAAAAAAAGCAAGTAGAAAACTCCTATAATAGACAGCAAAATAGATTATAGCTGGATCAAGGAGGATGTTTTGGATTTTTCAAAAATAGAATATGAGATCAAGAGTTGTGATTGTTTCCCTCTATCAAAAATTGAAGATAGTATATGCATGAACAAGCAGAATGTAGATGCAAGAATGGCAACAATGAAATGGCAATCGTATACAAGGGAGGAGGCAAGGGAAGAAGCAAAGATTATGTTTCTTCAATTGGGCAGAATTTGTCTCAATAGATCTCAGGTAAGCGGGTCTAGCTCTGTAAAATCTACTATAAATAAAAAAAAATTTAAATACGAAGTATGATTCAAAATGTACAATGAGAGCACAAGCGAGATCAACTAATAATGGATAGTCGTATCTATAGGAACATTCGAGGGGTGACAAATAAGCCCTCTCTAAATAGAATTAAAAAATTAACAAAAATTCACAAAGCAAAAATAGTCATTCTATCAGAGCCGATGGTAGTTACTGAATGGCTTATACACTTTAAAGTAGGAAACTCATATACCTTTTTTACTACTGTATATGCAAAAAACACCAAAGAAAAAAGAATGTCTTTATGGAAGGAGATGGAGGAGATAACCCAAACAGATCTTATCTGGATCATTGGTAGAGATTTTAATGTAATTAGATACCTGAGGGAGTAGTTAGGAGGAAGACGACAAGATTCAGAAGCCATGGCGCATTTTAATGAGGCTATTGCTAATACGAATCTTTTGGAAGCAGAATTTATTAGCTCAAATTACACATGGTGTAATAACTAGAAAAAGTGAGGTCTGATTTGGGCTAGATTAGATAGAGTTCTCTACAATGCTAAATGGCTGGCTGTACATGGATGAATGTCTTTGAGAAACTTAAACAGAGCATGTTAGGATCATAGCCCTATGCTATTATCCTTTCGAAAAAGCTGAAAAGTTATAAAAAGCTTTAATTTCCAAACTATGTGGAGTTTATATCCCGATTTCGAAAAGATAGTAGAGATATCATGGTCAGAACCCTCATCGGGTAATCCCCTACAAGTGCTAGCTACAAAGATGCGCAGATTAAGGTTCAGGCTGGTGAAATGGAATAAAGAAACTTTTGGTAATATTAATGAGAATATTAATCTAGCGGAAGAAGAGGTTCCATTAAAAGAAAAAGAATATCAATTAAATCAAAATGTTAAAAATAGGCAGGAGCTTAGCAAAGCGGAAGCAGCTTTAAAGCTAAAATTACACATGGAAGAGGTATTTTGGAAACAAAAATCGAAGATAAAGTGGTTAAAAGAGGGTGATATAATACTAAGTTCTGTTATTCTATTGCCAAGATTAAATCTCAAAAAAGCATATAGCAGTCATTAAAAATTATGAAGGACATTGGTTAGTGGAAGAAGAAGAAATTAAAAGTCAAATAGAGGAATATTTTAAAAATCATTTAACCAGAAATGAAAATCATAGAGACCTATCACTATTGCAAGCTTTGAAATGTCAGGTATCTTCAGAAGAGAATGAAAGACTAGCAGAATTCCCAAAAGAGGAAGAAGTCAGGAATGTAGTATTTAGCTTGAATAAAGATAGTGCAGCAGGACCAGATGGTTGGAATAGTGCATTTTTTCAGTATTCATGGCACATCATTAAGAAGGACCTCCATCTTGCGATCTCTTATATTTTTGCAGGTATCCAAAAATACGAAATCATGGGTCCTTTCTTTTATAGTATTATTACCTAAGTCTAAGAATCCACACAAATGTAAGGATTTCAGATCAATTAGTTTGTGTAATGCGGTATAAAAAATGTTAGCTAATTTTTTGCAAAATAGGATAAGTAATATATTGCCTAATATTATTTCTCTTGAGCAATCATGATTTGTGAAAGATAGAATAATGATGGAAAATATAGGCTTAGCCTCTGGAATGATGAGAGATATTGGTATTAAAACTATAGGGCATAATGTGGCAATTAAATTGGATCTCTCAAAAGTTTTCGATAGGATGGAATGGCCAATTGTATGGTATGCCATGAGAAATATGAGTTTCTCAGAATTTTGGATAGATTTTTTGATCAGATGTATCTTAAGTGTGTGGGTAAGAATTATAATTAACGGCCACAAATGAGATGAGTCTAAGATTTGTTGATTATAATTAAGACAAGGAGATCCGTTATCTTTTTATCTGTTTAACATCTATCTGGAATTACTCCTCCTAAATCTTAAAATGAGAATGCAAATAGGGAATATCTTGTCTTTCAGGCAGCCAAGAGGGACTCCATTGGTGATTTTCTTGGCATATGTGGATGACGTTATTATTTTTACAAATGCAAGCATTTAGTCATTAATAAATTTGATGGAGCTAATGCATACATTAGAGGAGGAGATGGGACAATGTATGAGTAAAAAGAAATATCAATTTATTATATCATTTAAAACACCATAGAAGGTGGTTCAAGGAGTTAAATAGATCACAGGCTTCAACCATAAAAAAGGTGCTTTGATGTATTTGGATTTTCTGATACATGTAGGAAGATTAAAAGAGGAATATCTTAGCTTTCTTTTAGAAAAAATAAAAGGCAAAATCACGAGTTGGAAGGAGGATATGTTAAGTTTTGGAGGAAGAGCTACACTAATCTCCCATTTTTTACAGGGTACATTGTCCCACTTCTTATCAGTCATCCATCCCTCGAAAAGAGTGATAAAAAAGTTGGAAAATGAAATGGCTAACTTTTTTTGGGGTAAGCGGAAAGGAAAAGCTAAGCTACACTGGCAAAAATGGGACTCATTATGCTACCCAAAGGAGGAGGCAAGTCTAGCTTTTACTAGTCTTGAGGTAGCCACCAAAGCATGAGCCTACAAAGTCTGGTGGAAACTAAAAGAAAATGAGAGTCTTTGGGCAAGATTAATGAATGCTAAATATAATTAGGGTAATGAATTTAATAAGAAAAAGATTCTCAAGGACATGGAAGATGTTATTGAATCAAAAAATCTTGTAAAATCTCTATCTAAACTTAATAAGAGTGGGTGGAAGTGGACTCCAAATCCGCAAGGTATTTTCACCTTGAAATCCACAAAGGAACATATAAGAAAGAAGAGGAGGGTGTCGCTAATTTTTAAATGGGGCTAGGAGAATGATTCTCCACAAAAGATGAAATTCTTTCTATGGAGAACCCTCCAAGAATCTGCCCTGGTGGATAATAATTTACAAACAAAAGATATTAAAATAGCCTCTAGATGTGAATGCTACTTTTCAGAAATTGAAAGCACATATCATTTATTTTCTACAAGTAAAATAGCAAAGGAAGTCTGGAGCCAGATTCACATTGGTCAGCCAAGTCAAGGAAAGAGGCTTAAAGATAGATTACTGAGTTGGCTAGGACCTAGCCTTGGGAATAAAGTTCAGTCCTTGCTTAGGAAAAACATCCCGATAGTAGTAATCTGGTGTATCTGGAAGGATAGGAATAAGAGCAGATTTGAAAATGTTCGTATGAACTTAGAGAATATCTTAAAGGATATTAGAAAAAAGATTACTAGTATTTTGGAGGCTTACCCTATTAAAACGAGAAAAGATAAGCAAGTTATTGACTTGATAAATCATTGGGGCTTGTCATATGTAAAAGAATGGGAGTTGAGGGCAAAAAGTATCAAGTGGGAAAAACCACCTAATGGTAAAATGTCTCTCAATACGGATAGTAGCTTCAAAAAAGATATGGGGGTGGCAGGGGGAGGAGGAGTTATAAGGGATTCGCAAGGAAAAGTTCTCAAAGCATTCATGATGAATTTAAAAGGTTGCTTAGCATTATATTCAGAGATTCAAGCCCTCCACAAAGGTTTACAAATCTGCAATGGGCTTATATTAAAGAGTTTTAGATTCAAGTGGATTCTAGGCTACTAGTTGACTTTGCTAATAAAGATTTAAATCTCTGGCAATATGAAGATTATATAGAGTCTATAAGAAAATATATGGAAGAATGGAACGCATCCATTAAGTATATATATCAAGAGGCAAATACTTTAGCAGATAGGTTAGCCAAGGATGGTGAGTTTATAGGAGAACATGTTTTTGGCAGAAGCGATCTTCCATATAAATTCAAAGGCCTGGCAAGGCTTGACGAACTGGGATTTCCATATGTCAATATCTGCAAAGACTAGTTTTGTTTAAATAATTTATTAGTTGTGCAAAATTAAGATGATTGGATTTTTGGGGCATATTTGCTCTTTTTTCTAACAGGGTGTTGGGCTGGCATAGGAGAAGGAATGTTGTCTGTTGGCGGTTATATTTTTTCAGCATATCAGAAATAATTAAATGTTTAAATAGGTTATTCCAGGTGATTGGTCTGGTAAGGTGGTCTTGTGTGTTAATGCTTATTAGTGGTGCTAAATTTTTAGGGGCATATCTATTATTTTTTCTAATAGGGTGTTGGGTTGACATAGGAGAAGGAAAGCTGTCTGTTGGCGGTTATATTTTTTCTGAATCTTCAAAAATAATTAAATGCTTAGATCGATTTGACTTTATGTTTATCTTCTAGTAATCAAGCCTATTGAAGCAATAGGAAGGCAGGGAATGGTTTTTAGGAGTATGAATGCTGACATTCTGCAACTTAGCCTTCTTTACATTATATAGGTTATATGCGTTTGGATTGGTTTGCTGTTTTGCAGGTTACTCCAGATGATTGGCCTTGTAAGGGGTTCTGTGTGTTAATGTTTATTGTTTAGGATTGTTGTTTTTTGTTTTGACTGACTCATTGTTGCAGAACTAGGGAGGCGGGGTATGTCCTCTAATTGGGGAGTATATTGTTACAGCCTTGTTTGACTACATTACATACTGAAAAGGAGAAGCTATTAAAGAGTCCTCCCAGTCCTGAGTAGGGACTATGAAAAGTAGATTGCATAAAAAAAAAGAAAAGGCATTGTTGCTGCAATCTATTTTGTAGAGAAGAAAACACAGCTGCTTGCAACAATCAATGCTGACACTGGGGTTGTATAGTTTTGGGGGTAGGGATTATTTTTGTAGATGCTGTAATTTGTTTTGCAGGCTTGATAGAGGAGTTCAAAGCACAGCTATTTGTTGCAAATTGTGGCAGAGCAAACGAGCTAAATGTGCCATCTATAAGGGTTAGAAGGTAATGAAATAGAATGGAAGGATGCTGGTTATTTGTTTTGCAGGTTCATTAAATTTAGGAGTAAGCCAAGCATGGAGATGCAAGAGGCCAGGCATTGAAATGGAATATGAGGAAGGGGGTAGGAATTGAGGGTGTTAGTGTCTGTAATATGTTGGAATGTTTTTTTTAATTGTGTATGGGTATGGAATAGTAAGGGTATGCTTCAAAGGAATGAAGTCGATAAGGTAAGTAGCCTGTTATGCTTGTAGAAATGTCAAGTAGGTGGGGGTCTATTAGAAGTCTTTTGGGTTAGAGTCTATTAAGTGTAGGTTGAATCAGAGTCTGTTAAGTGATAGGTATGTTTTAAGGTTTTTGGTCAAGCTTAAGCAGGATCATCTTGGAGGAGCTCAAGGAAGGAAGGAAGCATGAATAAAGGGCACATCTTGGAGGAGCTCAAGGAAGGCTGGAGCTGAGAAGGACACGAGAAAGATAGAAAAAAAGATTATTGCAGTCCTAAATTCCAAGAATACCTAGCACAATATAAAGCTCAATCTGAAATTGTGAAGTTTAAATTGGATTTGTTTTTTATTTTGAGAAATGGTGTAAAAGGGAAAAGGGTAGATTTTGGCTTGTAAAAATGATATTCCTCCACCAAAAGAGAGGGCTAATATAATAAAATAAACCTTTCAAAACAAACCACCAAAAGGTGCAATAGCCTTAAACATGGATGGGTGTTTCAAAAGGAACATGGGGGCAGTAGGAGGAGGAGGGTTTATAAGAGATGAGGAATGAAAGGTTATTAAAGCATTTACAATGAGAGGAGTTGCTATCTCAGCCTTGCATGCGGAAATTATGGCATTGCAGAAAGGGCTGTAAATTTGCAGCAACCATAGACTCCAAAATATTCAGGTATAGGTTGATTCACACATACTGGTGGATCTAGCCACAAGAAGGGTAAATATGTGGAGGTGCAAGGGAGAAACACGTAGTATTAGACAGACTTTAATATATTTGAATGGAGAAATAATGCACATATACAGAGAAGCAAATACACTGGTGGATAGGTTAGTAAAAGAAGGTAGAAAAAAAAAATTCAAGAATTTGGTGGAGAAGACATTTTAGATAGATTTAAAGGTATAATTATTTTAGATAGAATAGGTTATTCATACTTCAGATCACAAAGAATAAAAAATATAATTTGGAAGAGTTGTGGCTCTAGCAGGCATAAGCTGGAAGAGTGATAGCTACCCTGGTCTTGTGGGAGGGGGCTGGTTGAATTTCTAGGTATGAGCATATTCTGGTTTAAAGAGCTACTAAATCAAAGCTGAATAAAATATAAAACATCATTAGAAGCAATGCAGAAGGTTTAATGATATATAAAAACTAAAGTTAGTAAAAGATTAAAATTAAAACATTGATATATTGATGCTATGTTTATTCTTTGGTTGGCTTGGTATTCTTTTAGATCAGGAGAGAAAGATATTCTTTTTTCTCTGATCGCTTTTAGGGAGAGCAAGAAAGGCACAACTAGGCGACATCAAGAGGCAAACATCAGAATGTGAGAAATAAACCCTAATTTATATTCTGCATAGTGTTGGGGGGTTTTGACTATTTACTTTGTTTGTTTGTATGTTTGCTTGTTGTTTTTAAGGGCAGAAAGGTAGAAGAAGCTGGAAGCAAATTCACAAGAGACAGAGTTTCCAGGAGCTTTTAGCAAAATTAGATAGTATGGGACAATGCAAGTCGCTGCCTTTACTATGATGATTACATATGCTACTTTTATGCTTCATGAGTTAAATGGCATGAATGTGATAAGGGATATAAAGTTTTACAATTATTAGTTGCCACTAGAATAGTAGAAGAAATGGGGTAGGAGGCCTATGAGGTTCCTGGCCAATTTCAGCAGAATGGAAAGGAAAGCAGGAGACAATGCAGGCTACTGCATCTGCTATTCTCCTTTCACAGGTTGTTTTATTGTTTAAGGGCAAGGTAAGGAGGAGAACGCTATACAAGAGGTAGAGCAAGGAGCTAATCAAAGAATATCTGTAGCATGGAAAGAAAAAATCAAGAGTCGACTACTACCTCTGTCATGCTACTCACACATTTTTTTTTGATGTTTTTTTGGATGTTTAGGTGTGAAATATAAGCAATGGCAAGTACAATAGAAGAGACGGGGGCAGTAAAGCTAAGATTATTTTGGACAATTTTACTTGTTTTCTGACTAAGGGGTAGGTGTAAAGGCAACATGGGGTTTCAAAAAGGCAAAACAAAGGCAGGAAGGTAGAATATGCAGCCGAAAGGACAACAAGGGGAAACCAATGCAAAGTGTATTGAGATAGGAAGAAGGATAAAAGAATTAATAGCTATAAAAGGTTGTATCTTAGTTTGAGCAATTGTAAAAGGGATAAAAGGGGAAATGGGTGGGATTAGTGGTAATAGCATGGATATTTTATTGCTCTATTTTGCAGGAATGTGTCAAAATTGAGAGGAGGTGTAATAGTGAGGAAGGATGAAAGAAAGTGACAATTGAAGGCAAAGGTTGATAAAGAGATGAATGATACTGCATCTAGAAGGGATTAGAAGAGGTGGCAGTTAGCAAGGAGATGGCATGGTCGGGAAGAATAATAAGAGAAGCTATCAATTGTTAGGCATAATCTACCTTAGGTTTTATAGAGGCACAAGCTTGTTTTTTTTGATTAGATATGGTTGTAAAAAAGTTAAGGGTAGTTTCTAGTTTATAAAAATGGTATTCCTTCACCGAAAGAGAGGGTAAAATTAATAAAACAAAACATTAAAAAAAGAAGAAGAAGAAGAAGAAAAAGAAGAAGAAGAATACGTGAAAGAAAAAGAAGAAAATAGGAAGAAGAAGAAGAAGAAGAGGAGAAACAAGAAGTGGAAGAAGAAGAAGAAGAGGAGAAACAAGAAGTGGAACAAGAAGAAGAAGAGGAGAAACAAGAAGTGGAAGAAGAAGAAGAAGAAGAAGAAGAGGCAGAAGAAGAGGAAGAAAAGGAGGAAAAAAAAGAAGAATAAAAGAGAATAATGAAGAGAAAGAAAAAGAAGTATAGGAAGAAGAATAAGAGGATGAAGATGAAGATGAGGAAGATAAAAAAGAAAAAGAACAAGAAGATGAAGAAGAAGTTGAAGAAGAAGTTGAAGAGGAAGAAGAAGAAAAAGTAGAAAAAAAAGAATAAAATGATTGTGATGAGGAGGAAGAATATAGGGAACAAGAAGATTAAGAAGAATACTAAGAATAAGAAGAAGAAGAAGAAGAAGAAAAAAAATAGAAGAAGAGAAAAAAGAAGATGAAGAAGAAGTAGAGAAAGAAGAAGAAGAAGAAGAAGAAGAATAAGAGGAAGTAAATGAAAAAGTAGGGGTAGAAGAAGAAGAAAAAAAGTGAAATAAAAAGAAGAAGAAAAAGAAGAAAAAGAAGAAAGGGAAGAAAAAAAATAAGCAGAAGAAGTGGAAGAAGATGAAGAACAAGAGGACGAGGAAGAGGATGAAGATGGAGAATAAGAGTAAAAAGAAGAAGTAAAAGAAGAAGAAAAAGTTGATGTAGAAGAAGAGGTTTATTATGTAGATGAGGAAGAAGAAAAAAGTAGTAGTATAAGAAGAAGTAGAAGAAGAAGAAGAGGAGGAGGAGAAGAAGGAGAAGAAGATGATGAAAAAGGAGACGAAGACAAGGAAGAAGAAGAGGTTGAAGAAGAAGATGATGATGATGAAGGAGAAGAAGTAGTAGTAATAGAAGAAGAAGAAGAAGTAAAAGAAGAAGAGAAAGAAGAAGTAGAAGATGAAAATTAATAACAAGAGGAAGAAGAATATGAAGAAGAAGAAGAGGAGGATGAAGTAAAGGAAGGTGAAAAAGATTAAGAGTAGTAGTTGAGCAGGATGGGACATGATGCGGCAGCATGCATGGTTGGAGGGAAGAAGATGGGGCAGAAAAGTCATAGTGAGGAGGGGAGGAAAAGATAGGTAGTGAATGGATAAAGAAGGTGCAGAACGTAGGAGATAGGGGGATGAACAGAGAAGAGGAAGGAAGGAGCTTCGAAATAGTAGAATATAGAGCAAGGGAGGTAGAAGTGGAGCTTGAAAGGAGTAAGAGTGTAGAGAGTAATAAGGAGGAGAGTAGGGGGGGGGGGGGGTAGAGAGTAACTAAGAAGGAAAAGAATAAATTAGTGGATGAAGGAATGGCAGAAAAAGAATTGATGCATGAAAATGAAGGTAAACTAGAGATGAATTTTAAAATGCAAGGCATTAGGAAGTGGCTTCAAGATTCAGCTAAAGAGGTAAACAGAATAAAGATAGGCAGGCTCAGAATTCTACAAGGGTACTGGGTGCTAGAGAAAAGAAAAGAGAGAGGAGAAGTAAATAAGGATTAAAGGATAGCATATAAGGATACAATTGGGCAGAGGATGACCTCTCTAAGGTGGAATTTGAATCCAGAAGCTGGCCACTTTTAAGCAACTGAAAGGAGGAGAACAAGCTGATATTGAACATTACACCAGATGATTCAAACTTAAAGGATAAAAAAACAGCAAAAAGTGGCTCATTAAATAGAGAAAAAGCTTTGGATAAAATCAGACAAATGGGAAAAAGCTTAGAAAAAAATAGATGTTTAGTTACCTAGAGCAAGCCCCACCACATCTAGCAAACCTTAAGGAAGCGTTAAAAACTATATAAAAATGAAGCATGATTCAAAACGCACCACAAGAGCACAAACAAGATATAACTAAAAATGTTTAATACTCTATATTGGAATTAAGTGGAGTGGCTAACACCCCCGCGCTAAATAGATTAAGAAAACTAATTAAAATTTATAAGGTTAAAATAGCTTTCTTAGCAGAACCAATGGTAAATAATACACAGCTAGATAAATACAAGAGGAAAATTGATTTAGATAAATCATTTTCTAATACAAAGGGTAATTTATGGATATTATGGAATAACTCAATAGAAATTGAAATAATGGCAGAGGCTGAACAAATAATCAGTCTCAAATTAGGAAGTCAATCAGAGTTGATTATCTCAGTGGTGCATGCGAGTAACATAAAGGAAGATAGAAAATTATTATGGCAGGAAATGCTAGCTTTAGCGGCATTAAAGCTTCCATGGATTATTGGAGGAGACTTCAATGTAATTAGGAACGCCAATGAAAAAAGAGGAGGAAGGCCTCCATATCAGTCGGCACTTGCACAGTTTAATGAGGTTACAGCCAGTGCTAGTTTAATGAAGACAAGCTATCTAGGCTCAAACTTCATATGGTGTAATAATAGGAAGAGAAGAGGAGCCATCTGGTCGAGGCTGGATCGAGTCTTACTCAACACAAAATGGATAGAAAAGATGGGGGGAATAAGAGTAAAACATTTAAGTAGAACATGCTATGATCATTGCCCGCTATTGATAACATCTAAAAAAAGTGAAGGGAGGTCCAAAGATTTTAAATTTCAAAATATGTGGGGAATGCACAAAGGATTTGATGATATTAACAAATATGCATGGGAAACCCCCATTTCAGGCAATCCTATGCAAATCTTAGCTAAGAAGCTTCGAAACCTACGGCTGACATTATGCAAATAGAATAAAGAGGTTTTTGGAAATATTTATAAAAATATTCAAGAAACAGAACAGAATCAGGATGATACCTCAAGAATAAAACTTAGTAAGGCCAAAGCAAAATTAAGGATGAGATTGCATATGGAAGAGGTCTTTTGTAAACAAAAGGAAAGAGTCGAGTGGTTAAAAGATGGAGATAAAAATATGAAATACTTTAATATGATGGCTCAAATTAGAATACAGAAACAAAAAATAAAAGGACTAAAAGCAGCAAATGGAAAATGGATAGATAAAGAAGAGGAAGTTAAAAACGTTCTAGAAGATTATTTTAGAAAACTTTTATGCGAGCCATATAGAACTAGAAGGGATACATTAACTCAAAACAGTGAGAAAAGAGTATCAGAAGATGATAATAAATTATTAGAAGCATATACTATGGAATAAGAGGTAAAGGAAGCAGTATTTACCTCAAATAAAGATAGTGCGGCAAGCCTTGACGGGTGAAATAATGGATTCTTTCAACGTAGCTGGCCTATTATTAAAAAAGAATTAGTTGCTGCCATCTCCTGGATCTTCTCCGGGGCAGAAATTAACACGGCATGGGCCAATTCTTACATTGTTCTTATTCCTAAGAAAGAAAATCCACAGAGAGGAGAGGACAATAAGCCAATTAGATTGTGTAATACAACTTATAAAATCTTGGCAAAAGTTCTCCAAAATAGGCTCATCATGGTTCTCCCAACTATCATTTCAGCAGAACAATCAGGGTTTGTTAAAAATAGGCTAATGATGGAAAACATCAATCTAGCCTCGGAAATGATTAGAGAATTAGAAGTTAAGACTAGAGGCCATAACTTAATCCTGAAATTAGATTTGTCTAAAGCATTTGATAGAGTTAAATGGGAAACATTATGCTATTTAATGAGAAAATTGGGGTTCTAAGAATTTTGGATAGATTTAATATATAGATGCATTTCTAGTACATGGGTTAAAATACTTATAAATGGACAAGAGGGTAGTGAATTTTAAACTTCAAGAGGTCTTAGACAAGGGGACCCTCTCTCCCATTCTTTATTTAATATATACCTGGAACTCTTCATTTTAAATTTAAAAAAAGAAACAAGGGAGGGAAAAATCCTCATGTATAAGTAACAAAGAAACACCCCTATCTTGTGCTGCTTGGCATATGTGGATGATATCATAGTTTTCTCTAATGCTAGCAACCGCTCCATGAGAAACATGATGAGATTTCTAAATATCCTCGAAGAAGAAACTGGGCAGATACTGAACAAGAATAAATGTCAATTTATAATAGCAGAAAAAACCCCAGAAAACATTGCCCAAAAAATAAAAATAATCACAAGATTTACTCAAAAGAAAGGTGCATTAATGTACCTTGGGTGCCTGATTTATGAGTGTAGATTGAAAGGGGAATACTTAGTTTTCCTAGTAGAAAAGATTAGACAAAAGATTACAGGTTGGAAGGAAGTCTTGCTAAGTATGTCAGGAAAAATAACATTGATTACCCATGTACTGCAAAGTTTGTTGGCACATGTTTTAATGTCCTTACAGCCTGCAAGTACTATTACAAACAAATTAGAAAAAGAAATGCCAAATTTTTTATGGGGTAAAAAGGATGGTAAAAATAAACTCCACTAGAAAAAATGGTCAGAATTATGTTACCTAGCAGAGGAAGCTGGATTGGGCTTTTTAAAATTGAATGATATAGCCAAAGCTTGGGCTTGTAAAAGCTGGTGGAAGATAAAAGAAAATAAAAATGGCAGCCTTTGGCGAGATCACATAAAAGCTAGATAAGGCCTTGGTAACAATGCCTTTAATAATCCAAAAACAGCATCAAAAAGTTGGAAACTAATGTACAAGCAATGAGATATAGTGGAGAATAATTCTATTTTAACTAAGAGTGGATGGAAATGAACCCTAGATGTGTAAGAAAAATTTACATTAAAAAGCATAAAAGGACTAGTGAGAAATAAAAAAATCTTTCAAGAAATTTATGAAAAAGCGTGGGCTAAGGAGCTTCCACAGAAGATGAATATCTTTATGTGGAAACTGATCTCAAAAGCTATTCCAGTCGACGAGAATATCCAAAAGAAAGGAATGAAACTAGCATCCAGATGTGAATGTTGAAATCAAGAAATTGAGAGTATGGATCACTTATTCTCAACATGAATGATAGCTGAAAAGGTATGGGGTAGATTAGAAAAAGATGCAGACCTAGAAAAAGGCCATGGATCTCTTATAGAAAGATTAAAAAATTGGGGGAGAAATAAAACAAAAAATAAGATACTAAAATGGATAAGGAACTACATACCACATATCGCAGTCCGGTGTATATGGAAAGCTAAAAATAAAAGTAGATTTGAAGGTACTCAAACGAAAATTATAGATATACTAGAAGAGATCAAGAATGAATGTGCATTTATTTCGGCTTGTAGCCCTATAAAGTTGAGAAGTCTTGGAATGGATGAGAATAGAAGAAAAGAATGGGGCCTCTCAACAAGAATAAAGAAGATTCCAGAGATAAAAATTATTAGATGGGAAAATCCCCCACAAAATGGACTAGTGCTAAACACAGATGGTAGCTTTAAGAGAGAGATGGGAGCTGTAGGAGGAGGATGAGTTATAAGAAATAATGAGGGTACAATTTTAAAAGCATTTACAATGAAAGCCTCTGCCACTTTAGCACAGCATGCAGAGGTTATGGCTTTAAAAAGGGATTACAAATATGCAAGGATAATAATCTCCAAAATCTTCAAGTATAGGTAGATTAAAATCTCCTGGTAAATCTAGTAACAGATAGGATCGAAATGTGGCAATTTGCAGAGGATATATTCAATATAAAAAATTAATGTGTGAATTAAAAGGACAAATCATACACATATTCAAGGAGGCTAATACATTATCAGATAAATTAGCTGATGAAGGAGTAATAAGGGGCTCATAAGTATCTGAGAGTAATAATATTCCAGAAAAGTTGAGATGCTTAATAAGATTAGATAAAATAGGATTTCCAAATATTAGAGTTCAAAAAAATTAAAATTTAGGCTTAGAATACTTGGAGGGAAGAGTAGAAATAATTATTATGCTTGATTTGTTAGTTATGTGTTTATAAGTATTTCAGGTGAAGGTCTCTGAGCAGGAAAAGAGCCCCCTGGTCCTGAGGGGCGGGCATAAAAATAAAGACCTCAAGCTAGAAAATAATAATAATAATAATCAGTAGGGTCCTTAATGCCTAAGGTGTAAAACTATTTTGGACTTGAATTATTTGAAACATGTCAAGCATAATGAAGGCACCATGCGAAGGTGATTTAACTACTGATATTGATAGGTAGGAAGTTTGCTCAATAATTTCAGGAAAGCTAGCATAGTTTACTGCCAACCAAAAGTAGTAGAAGCTAGGATTTGGATCTGTTCATCCAGTAAATTAAAAGTACTGTGTGCAGTTTATAGTGTCTATAAATGGATTGAATAAAATGGTATGTTGGTGGTCTTTCATGTGGTAGGTCTGTTGTTGTAACTTTGTTAGTGAATCATGTTTTTTTGTTGTAAGCTGTAAAAGATTTTTAGCTGTCTTACACTTTGTTTAGGGTCTAAGTCAGGGTCTATTACATAGAAAGGAAGGCTGTGTCAGCCCTTAGGATACTTCAGTTTGCGTTAGGCCAATGTATGCTAAGTAGATGAGGAGGTTGGCCCCGATCTTGAAGAGGAAGATAGGGACTCAAGAGTTAAGAGAGCCGAAGGAAAACAAAATCTTGGCTCATCGTATGGTTGTATAGATTCCTCGCAATGAAGGTAAAGCTAAAGAAGACAGAGACAAATGAAGGAGAAAGGGAAGGGAAGGGAAGACAGAGACAAATGATGGCAAAGCTAATGAAGATAGCACCCAACGGTAGGATGGAATGCCTACCGCCCGAAGCTGTCTACTTATTTTCTTACTCCTTATTTTTTCCTTTTTTGGCCTCACTTGTAAACCGATTGACTATGTGTTAAGGGGGTGGGGAAAGGGAATAAAAAGGGGTAGGAGTAGGGCATAATAGATATATTTCATATGATCTTTATTGTGCAGAATAGTAACTAAAAAGCGAACAAAATTACAGCAAAAGAGGCAATGGGGTGGTAGCAATAGAGGCTATAAAAAGAAAAGGCTATGGAGTAGCACGAATGGAGCTAAGGAGATCGAAAAAAGGGCAAAGCTTACCTCTATAGCATCCTTAGAACAACAAAAAGAATGCATGGAAAACTGAGTCAAGTAAAACTTATTACTAGCTAAATATGTGCCTAAAAGATTAAATAGTTTGATAAGATGTTACAAAAGATAAAAATGGGTGTAAATGGATACGGGGAGCAAGCAAGTAGGTTGTACAAATGGTATTCCTCCACCGAAAGAGAGGGTCAATATTAATAAAATAAAACTTAAAAAAAAAAGAGAGAAAATGATTAAGAAGAAGAAGAAGAAGAAGAAGATGATGATGATGATGATGATGATGTAGAATAATAAGAAGAAGAGGAAGAAGAAGAAAAAGAAGAAGCAAAAGAGAGAGAAGAAGAAGAAGTGAAAGAGAAAGAAGAAGAAGTGAAAGAAGAAGATTAAGAAGAAGAATTGAAAGATGAAGAAGAAATAGAAGAAGAAGAAAAAGTTGATTAAGATAGAGAAGAAGAAGACGAAGAGGAGGAGGAGGAGGGGGAAGAACAAGAAGAATAAGAGAAGAAGAAAAAGAGGAAGAGGAAGTAGAAGAAGAAGCAACAAAAGAAGAAGAAGAAGAAAAAAAATGATGATGATGATGATGATGAGGAGGAAGAAGAAGAAGAGTAAGCAAAAGATGTAGAAGAACATGAAGAAGTGGAAGAAGAAAAAGAAGAAGAGGAAGGATAGGAAGAAGAAGAAAAGAAGAAGAAGAAGAAGAAGAAGAAGAGGAAAATGAAGAAAATGTAGAAAAAAAAGAAGGAGAAGAACAAAAGAACTACAAGAACAAGAAAAACATGCAGAGGAAGAAGAAAAAGAAGAAGTTGAACAAGTAGAAGAAGAAGAAAAAAAAAGTACAAAAATAGAAAAAGAGGAATACAAATAAAAAGGAGTAGAAGAAGAAGAAAAAGAAGAGGAAGAAGAATAAGTAAAAAAAAAGAATAAGAAGAAGTGAAAGAATTTGAAGAAAAAGAAGATAATGAAGAAGAAGAAAAACAAAAAAAAGAATAATATGAATCATTTGAAGAAAAATAGTAAGAGGAGAAAGAAGATGATGATGATGACAATGAAGAAGAAGATGATAATGATGAATTAGAAGAAGAAGATGTAGAAGAAGAATAAAAAGTAAAAGATAAAAAAAAGAAGAATATGAAGTAGAATAAGGATAAAAAGAGTAATAGGATGAAGAAGAGAAAGAAGAATAAGAAGAATAAGAAGAAGAGAAAGAATAAGAATAAGAATAAGAAAAAAAATAGGAAGAGGTGGAAGAAGAAGAAATAGAAAAAGAGAAAGAATAAGAAAAATAAGAAAAAAAATGAGGAGGAAGAATAAGAAAAAGTAGTAGTAGAAGAAGAAGAAGAAGAAGAGGAGGAGGAAAAAAAGGAAAAGAAGAATAAACAGAAGAAGAAAATGAAGATGATGATGATGATGAAGGAGGGGTACAATAATAAGAAGTGTAAGAAAAAGAAGAACACAAATAGGAAAAAAAGAAGAACAAAAAGAAGAAGAGGAATAAAAAATAGCAGAGTAGGAAGGAGAAGAAGAAGAAGAAGTGAAAGAAGAAGAAGAAGAGGAGAAAATATAAGTAGAAGAAGAAGAGGAGAAAATATAAGTAGAAGAAGAAGAGGAGAAAATATAAGTAGAAGAAGTAGTAGTGGTAGCTGCAGTAGAAGAGGAAGAAGAAAAGGAAGATGAAGAATAAGAAGAAGAAGAATAAGAATAAGAATAATAAGAAGAATAAGAGGAAGAATAAGAAGAATAAGAGGAAGAATAAGAAGAAGAAGAAGAAGAAGAAGAAGAGGAAAAACAATAGGAACAAGAAGAAGAAGAGGAAGAAGAAGAAGACAAAGTGGAAGTAGAAGTAGAAGAATAATAGAAAAAAAAGAATAAAAAGAAAGAAAATAGGTGTAGAAAGAGAATAAGAGTAAGTAGAAGAAGATGATGATTAAATAGAAGAAGAAAAAGAAGAATAATAAGAAGAAGAGGAAGAAGTATATAAAGAAGAAGAGGAAGAAGTAAAAGAAGAAGAAGAAGAAGAAGAAGAAAAAGAAGAAAAGGAAGAAGAAGAAGTAGAAGAAGTAGAAGAAGTAGTAGAAGAAGAATAAGAGGAAGAAGTAGAATAATAAATAAAAGAGGAAGAAGTAGAAGAAGAAATAAAAGAGGAAGAAGTAGAAGAGGAAGAGGAAGAAGAAAAAGAAGAAGAAAAAGAAGAAGAAAAAGAAGAAGAAGAAAAGTATAAGAATTGGAAGATAAAGAATAAAAAAAAAGAATAAAAAGAAATAGAACAATAGTATATTAAGATAATGAAGAATATGAACAAGAAGAAGAAAAAAAATAAGAAAGATAAGAAGGAAGAAAAAAAAAGGAGGAGGTGGAAGAATAAGAAATAAAAGAAGAGAAAGAATAAGAAAAAGAAGAAAAATAAAAAGAGGAGGAAGAATGTGAAAAAGAAGAAGAAGAAGAAGAAGGAAAAAAAGAATAAATAGAAGAACAAAAATAATATGATGTTGAAGGAGAAGTACAATAAGAAGTGGAAGAAGAAGAAGTAGTAGATGTAAATGAAGATAAATAAGAAGAGGAAGAAAAAGAAGAACAAAAAGAGGAAGTAAAAGAAGAACAACAAGAGGAAGTTAGAGAAGAACAAAAAGAGGAAGAGGAAGAAGAAATAGTAGAAGAGGAAGAAGAAGAAGAAGAAGTAAAAAAAGAAGAAGAAAAAGAGAAGGAAAAATAAGTAGAAGAAGACGTAGTAGCAAAAGAGGAAGAAGATGATGATGATGATGAAAAAGAGGAAGAAGAAGAAGAAGAAAAAGAGGAATAAGAAGAAAAAAAAGGAGGAAGTAGAAGAATAAGAATAATAGAAAAAAAAGAATAAAAAAAGAGTCAAAAGGTGTAGAAAGAGAATAATAGTAAGTAGAAGAAGATGATGATTGAAAAGAAGAAGAATAAGAAGAAGAACAAGAAGAAGAGGAAGAAGGGTATGAAGAAGAAGAGGAAGATGTAAAAGAAAAAGAAGAGGAAGAATAAAAAGAAGTAAAAGAAAAATAAAAAGAAGTAGAAGAAGAATAAGAAAAATAAGAAGAGGAAGAAATAGTAGAAGAAGAATAATAAGAAGATGTAGAAGAAGAAATAAAAGAAGAATCGTAGAAGAAGAAATAAAAGAGGATGAAGTTGAAGAAGAGGAGGAGGAAGAAGAAGCAAAAGATGAATAAAAAAAGTATAAGAATTGGAAGAGGAAGAATAAAAAAAGAATAAAAAGAAATAGAACAATAAGAAGAATAAGATAAAGAAGATTCGGAACAAGAAGAAGAAGAAAAATAAGAAAGATAAGAAGGAAAAAAAAAGAAGAAGAATGTGAATGAGAGGAATATGAAGAGGAAGAAGTTGAAGAAGAATAGAAAAAAGAATAAGGAAAAGAAGAAGAAGAAGAAGAAGAAGAAGAATGAGAAGAAGATGATGATGAAGAAAAAGAAGAAGAAAAAGTGGAGGTGGAGGAGGAGGAGGAAGATGAGGAGGAAGAAAAAAATAAGAAGAAAAAGAAGAGGAAGGAAAAGAATAAAAAGAATAATAATATGAAGAATAAAAGAAGTAGTAGAAGAAGAAGAAGAGGATGAGGAGTTGGAGGGGGAGGAGGAGGAGTTGGAGGGGGAGGAGGAGGAAGAAAAAAAGAAGAAGAAGATTAGTAGGAGGAGGAAGATGAAGAAGATAAGGAAAAAGTGGTAGAAGAAGATGAAGAAGAATAACATGAAGAAGATGAATAAGAAGTGGAAATACATGAAGGAGAGTAAGAAGAAGAAGAAGAAGAAGAAGAAGAATATGAAGAGAAATGAGAAGTAGAAAAAAATGGAGGACGAATAATCAAAAGAATATGAATAAAAAACAAGAAAAGAACTACAAGGATAACAAGAACAACAAGAACAAGAGGAGGAGGAGGAAGAAGATGAAGAAGCAGAAGAAGTATAATAATAATAAGAAGGGGAAAAAGTAGAAAAAGAAGAAGAAAAATAAAAAGGAGTTGAAGATGAAAAAGAAGTAGAAGAGGAAGAAGAAGAATAAATAGAAAAAGAGGAAAAATTTGAAGAAAAGAAGAAGAAGAAGGAGAAGAAGAAGAGGAAGAAGAAGAATAAACAGAAGAAGAGAAAATTTTAGAAGAAAAGAAGATGAAGATGATGATGAAGAAAATGAAGACTAAGAAGAAGAAGAAGAATATAAGCAAGAGGAGGAAGAATAAGAATACGAAGAGGAAGATGATGAAGATGATGAAGAAGATGAAAAAAGAAAAATTAGAATAAAAAAGATGAGGAAGAAGAAAAAAAAGAATAACAAGAAGAATAAAAAAAAGAATAAAAAGGAAAAAAGAAGAAAAAAAATAAGCAAATGCTAAAGAAGAATAAAAAATGATGTAAATGAAGAAAAGTTGATGAAATAGAAAAAGATAAAGATGAATTATAAGTAGAAAATGATGAAGAAGTAAAAGAAGAATAAAAAAGTAGAATATGAAATAAAAGAGAAGAATTGGAATAAAAAGAGCTAGAAGATGAAGAAAAGGAGTAAGAAGGAGAAGAAGAAGATGAAGAAGAAAAAGAAGAAAGAGAAGAATAGGAGGTAGAAGAACAAGAAATAGAAGAATAGAGAAAAAAAAGAAGAAAAATAAAAGGAGGAAAAAGAAGAAGATACAAAAGAATAAGACGGAGAAGAAGAATAAAACCAAGAAGAAGAAGAATAAAACCAAGAAGAAGAAGATGATGGTGATGAATAAGAAGAAGAATTAGTATAATAATAAGAAGAGAAAGAAAACTAAATAGATGAAAATGAAGATTAAGAAAAAGATTAAGAGGAAAAAGAACAAAAAGAGGAAGAGGAAGAAGAAGTAAGATAGGGGAAGGAGTGAAACACAAACAAGTGGAAAAAGAATAAGAAGAAATAGAGGAAGAAGAAGAAGAGGAATAAGAAGAAGAAGAAGTAAAAGAGGATAAAGAAGAAGATGATGTTGTTGATTTAGAAGAATTAGAAAATAAGAAAGAAAAAGAAAAAGAAGAATAGGAAGAAGGAGAAGAAAAATAATAGGAAGAAGAAATAGTAGTTGTTGTAGAATAAGAGTAAGAGAAGAAGAATTAAAAGAAATGAAAGTCGTAGAAGAAGATTAAAAAGAAATGGAAGAAGAAAAAGAAGAAAAAAGGATAAATAGAAGTAGAGGTGTCAACCGGGCCGGCCGGCCCGGCCCGGCACAAGGCACGGCACGGTTCGGCCGTGCCGGGGCTAGCGCGGCACGAGAAAAAACTGTGCCTGGGCCCGTGCTGTGCCCGAGTTAGGAACGAGCCGTGTCGTGCCGTGCCTGGCCCATGCCGTGCCGTGCCTGACCCGGAACGGTTCGGCCCGCGGCACGGCACAACGGCACGGGTTCGTCCCGTGCCGGGTGTCCCTCAAGCCTACTGCCTACGGCTACCCAGTGATAGACCCACACCCCTCTCGCAAAAAAGACCGGGGGTCGGGTGTGATTGGACCCGACCCGCGGTCCCACTTCCATGAGGCCCGAACCGACCCAGATTCCCCAACGGGAAAAAAAAATTAATATAAAATTATATTTTCAGTCATTGGATCTCACCTCCAATGGCTAGGGGGGCAGAATCCAATGGCCCTCATGATTCTTCCCCCTAAAAAATTAAAAAAAAATTCAAAAAAATTAAAAAAAAATTATTTTTATAAAAAATTAATATCTTTAATCTATAAATTCTACCCCCCTCTCTTTAACATTTATGTTTTTCAAAAACATAAATTCTCTCAAATCATTCTATTTCTCTCTCAAAAATCTTGTTTCTCTCTCTCGGGCCTCGGGATTTTGGCATTCGGCTTGGATTTTCGGAATCTGGACTTGAGTTTTGATCATTAGAGCTTGACTGTGGTGTACCGTGCACATAACCGACCTCATTGCTTTTACTGGGTAATTTATTTTACGTTTTTTTAACTTTCTCTCTCTATAGTTTCTCTCTCTAGACCAAAATTAGAAAAATTAAAATCAGTCTTCTAGTCTTTATTAAACTATTCTTAAAAACAAAAATTATAAAAAATGATAAATACAACTGAAACATATTTAAATTTAGAAAATAAAAATATTACACAGAGATCTGAGGCTACTGAAACTTTGGTTTCTCCAGTCGTCTCTACCCAAACTTCTAAAAAACAAAAAACTAGGAGGACTTCTATAGTTTGGACTCATTTTAATTTAATAAAACAAAAAAAATGTTAGGGGTGAGGAACAAGAAATGACACAGTGCAAATATTGTATGAGACTTTTAACATGTAAGAGTTCGTTTGAGACTGGACACCTTAAGAGGCATGCCGAATTATGCACCAAAAAACATGGACTATTAGATCTTAGGCAAACCCAACTTGGCACTACATTTTTTGAGACTGGATCGATTTCAGTCTCAAAGTTTACTCTCTTCATATACTCCAACGAGTTGGGTAGGGACGGCATGGCCAGACTTATCACATTGATGGGTCTTCCGATCAGATTTTTGGAAGATCCAAGGGTAGTGCACATCATGCAGCCATATTTTTAGCCTGCCTATCATAGGATTCCTAGGTCCACATCTAGGAATGACATACTAAAGATATATAAGTTAGAAAAATAAAAAATAATTAAGGAATTTATTACATATAGTGGAGTGGTGTCTGTGACGTCTGATATCTGGACAAGTCACGATGAATCTTTTTATGCATGTCTCACCAGCCACTATGTAGATTCAAACTGGACAATCAATAAAAAAATTTTAGGATTCTCTGAGATTCTTCATCCTCATGATGTCCCGGCCATTTTTGAGTGTATGATGAAAATCTTTAGGGAATATAAAATTCAAAATAAAATTTTTAGTGTCACATTCGATAACGCATCTAATAATGGAGTAGTGATCAACATGTTTATTAGGAATATTAGAGATGCACCATTAGGAGAGATCTTTCATGTCGGATGCATGTGTCACGTGATTAACCTGATTTTTTAAGCGGGTATGAAGGTGTGTTCCCCCGCGTTGGATAATATACGTAATACACTAAAATATATTCACACTCCTCGCAGATAACAAGAGTTTGGTAGTCTCTGTTTGTCTGCGAATCTTAAGAAGAAGAAATTCTAATCGGATGTGAGACATCGTTGGAATTACACATACCTGATGTTAGAATCATGTGTTGGATACGACCACGTGATATCCGATTACGCCAATAGTAAAAGTGACGAACTTATTATTGACGATACTGACTGGGCTTCAAGAATTTCATTTATGAAATTCCTGAAGATTTTTTATGACATGATGAACATGTGTTCGTCGGTTTATTCACCCACCACTTGCATTACACTACGGTGCATATGCAACATTAGTAGCATATTTTGGAAGTATCGAGCTGACCCGACACTTAGCCATATATTTGCAGAGATGGAAACCAAGTACTTGAAGTACTGGTCCACCATTCCATCTCTTTATTGCCTCGTTGCATGTATGGACCCTAGGGTTAAGGTGGAAGGGGTAGAAAACACCCTGACTTACATTTTCTCGTGCATGAACCTGGAAGACCCACCTGAAGGGTTCATTCACGAGAAGTTGACTGACCTGTTCACATACTACAATACTAGGTATGGTGGTGGTGGTGGTGAGACCGTGATTACGGACATTGATACCTTATTTCGAGATGACGATTTTTCTATTCAGCTAGTGAGGGGGAAACGTAGGGATGGACCATCACATAGGAGCGAGCTTTCTTGGTACTTAGATACCGATTACTGCTCAATCCTATCACATTCTGAGACTAAAAATCTTGATATATTATAGTGGTGGAAGCCATATGAGTCCACCTTTCCCGTGCCATCTAGGATGGAACGGGATCTACTGACTCATCCGGTGTCGAGCATAGCATCGGAGTCTGCTTTTTCTTTTGCAGTGAACGTGATTTCGGATAGGAGATCGAGATTACGTCCAGATATTGTTGAGGTCTTGGCTTGTTTGAAGGATTGGGAGAATTCGAGGTTTAGCATCCATGATCGTGCTGTAGCTGGGACTATGACAGGGACTGCAGTCGCATCCACTGTGATGGCGGAGGAGTTGATTGCCGATGATGATGATCCATATGATATTGGTCTTGATGTTGTGGCTGATGATTCTCATGATATGCCGATTGACGAATTGTATTGAAACTGTAATTTGTTTGGTTTGGACTTTCGGTTTCAAATGGATGATTGGTCATTTTTCATTTGAGTTGCTTATATTTTTTTTTAATTTTTATTTTTACTAACAAATTGTATTGATTTATTTGTTTTTTTGTTTTAATTTTTCATTTAAAAATTAATAACTTTATTATATAATTATAATAAAATTTAAACTAATTTTATATTACAAAAAAAAATTTAAACTTTGATATTTTAATATATTTTAACATTTTTAAAATTATAAATATATAATACTATACAATATCTAAAATTGTAAATATTTTTTAATAATTTATATTAAAAAAAATTTCTGGCTCGAACGGCCTGGCCTGGCCCTATGGGCCAGGCCCGAGCAGGCCCGGCACGGCACGGCACTGCCTGCCGTGCCTTCGGGCAATGCCGGGCTCGGCTTTTTAAAACCGTGCCGGGCCGGGCACGGCACGGTACAGTAACCATGCCGTGCCAGGCCCGGCATGAAGGCATGCTCGTGCTCAAAAAAAATGGGTCGTGCTGGCCCGGCCCGGCCCATTTGATACCTCTAAGTAGAAGTTGTTTAAAAAATAGAAGAAAAAGAAAAATTATAGAAAGAATTAGAAGAATAAGTAAAAGAAAAATAGGAATAAGTAGGAGGAGAAGAAAAAGTGTAAGAAGTAGAAAAACAAGAACAAAAGAAAGAAGAATAAAAAGAAGAACAAGAAGCATAAAAATAAAGTATAAGAAAAGGAACAGGATGAAAAAAAAAGAAGAATAAATATAACAATTAGATGAATAAGATAATGAAGAAAATTTAGAATAAGAAGAATAAGAAGAATAAGAAGGAGAAGGAAAAGAATTAGAACAAGATGATGAATGATAAGAAGCAAGAAAATGAAAAAGAAAAAAAAATAAGAAGAATGTGAATAAGATGAAGTAGCTGAAGAAGAAGAGGAAGAAGGAAAATATTACAAAGTCAAAAATTAGAAGAGTTGGTGGAGGAGGAGGACGTTGAGGAGGAAGAAGAGGAAGAAGGAAAAGATTAAAAAGATCAAAAATAAGAAGAGAAGGAAGAGGATGAAGTTGAGGAGGAGGAAGAAGAAGAAGAATAAGAAGACGAAGAAAAAGAATAAGAAGATGAGGAGGAAGAAAAAGATGAGGAGGAAGAAAAAGATGAGGAGGAAGAAAAAGATGAGGAGGAGGAGGAAGAAGAAAAGAAGAAGAAGCAGCAAAAGAGGAAGTTGAAGAAGTAGAAGAAGTTGAACAAAAATAAGTAGAAAATGACTCGGAAGAAAAAGTAGATGAAGTTGTGGAGGTGGAGGATGAGGTGGAAAAGAAGAAAAAGAATAAGAAGAATAATAATAATAAGAAGAAGAGAAATAAGAAAAAGAAGAAGTAGAAGAAGATGATGATGAAGAAGATGAAGAAAAAAAGAAATAAGTAGAAGAAGAATAAAAGGAAGAAGAAAAAGAATAAAAAAAAGAAAAGTAAAAATATAAGAAGAACTAGAAGAAGAAGAAGAATAAGAAAAATGAAAAAGAATATTAGGAATATAAGAAGAACTAGAAGTGTGAGAAGAAAAAAAAGTAAAATAGAATTTTTAGAAGAATAAGATGAAAAAGAAGAAAAAGAAGAAGAAGAAGAATAGGAAGGAGAAGAAAAAAAAGAAGATGAAGAAAAAGAAGAACAAGAAGATGAAGAATATGAATAGAATAAGAAAATGAGGAAGAAGTGAAAAATGAAGTAGAAGAGGAATTATAAAAAGAAGAAGAAGAAAAAAAAAATAAAAAAAGTATAAGAAGAAGAAGAATGGAAAGTAAAAGAAGAAGAAGATAAAGGGGAAGAAAAAAAAAGAAGAAGAGGAAGAAGAAGTAGAAAAGGAAGAGTAGGAGGAGTAGCAGTAGGAGGAGAAAAAAACTGAAATTAGAAGAAGAAGAGGAATAGTAAGAAGAAGAAGAAGAGTAAGAAGAAGAATAATACGAAGATGAAGTGAAATAAGAAAAAGAAGAAAAGGAATATAAAGAAGAAGAAGAGGAGGAAGAAGAAAAGGAAGAAGATGAATAAGAAGAGAAAAAAGAAGAATAAAATGAGGAAGAAGAAAAAGAAAAAAAAGATAATGAAGAAGATGATGATGATGATTGAGAAAAAGAAGACGAAGAAAAAGAAGAGGAGCAAAAGAAGAAAAAGAAAAGAATGATTAAGAAGAAGAAGAAGAAGAAGAGAAAGAATATGAAGAAAAATAAGAAAAGAATAATAATAAGAAGTGAAAGAAAAGAAGAAGATTAATTGGAAAAAGCGGAAGAAAAAGAAGAAGAAAAAGAAAAAAAATAAAGAACAAGAAGTAGAGGAAGAAGAAGAAGAAGAAGAATAGTAGGATGAAGAAGATAAGAAGAAAAAATAGGAGAATAAGAAGAAGAAGAAAAAAAAAAAAGGAAGAAGAAGGATAAGAAAAAGAAGACAAAGAAGAGGAACAAGAATAAGATATAGAAGAAGAAGAAGTAGAAGAAGAAGAAGAAGAAGAAGAAAAGAAGAAAAAGAAAAACAAGATGAGAACAAGAAGAATAAGAGGAAGACTAAAATGTATAAGAAGAAAAAAAATAGAAAAAGAAATATAATAAAAAGCTTACAAATAGGAAGAAATAGATGAAGAAGAAGAAAAGTAGAAGTAGAAATATAAAAATAATAATAAGTAGAAGAAAATCATAAGTATATAAATGGTAAAAGTAGAATAAGTGGAAGAAGAAGAAAAAGAACAAGAGGTAGAAGAAGAATAAGAAGAAGAAGAGAAGGCGGAACAAGATGAAATAAAAGAAGTTGAAGAAGAATAATAATAAAAAGAGGAAGAAAAAGATGATGATGATGAATAATAAGAACAAAAAGAGAGGAAGAAGATATAAAAAAATAAGAAGAGTAAGAAGAAGTAGACAAAGAAGAAGATGAGGAAGTATATCTAGAAAAATTGAAGAAAGAAGAAGAAGAAGATGATGATGATGAAGAAGAATGAGAAGAGGAAGGAGAAGAAGAAGGAGAAAAAGAAGAAGAAGAAGAATTAAAAGAAGTATAAGAAGAAAAAGAAGAAGAAGAGGAAAAAGAAGAAGAAGAAGAAGAAGAAGAAGAAGAAGAAGAAGAGGAAAAAGAAGAAGATGATGATGAGGAAGATGAGGAAGAAATAAAATAATAACAAAATAATGAAGAAGCATAAGAAGACAATGATGAAAAAGAAGAATAAGAAAATATGAAGGAGAAGAAAAATAAAAAGAAGAATAAGAATAAGAAAAAGAAGAAGAGAAAGAAGAAGAGGTGAATTAAGAATAAAAAGTGGAAGAATTAGAAGAATAAGAAAAAGAATAAGAGAAAGAATATGAAAAAGATAAAGAAAAAGAAGAAAAATAAGAATAAAAATAAGTAGATTAAGAAGTAGAAGAATAAGAGGCGGAAGAAAAAGAATAAGAAGAAGAAGAAGTAGTAGTAGTAGTAGTAGTAGTAGTAGTAGTAGTAGTGGAAGAGGAAGAAAATAAAAAAATGAATAAAAAGAAGTAGTAGAAAAAGAAGAAGAAGAAAATGATTATGAAGAAAAAGAATAAGAAGAACAAATTGAATAAAAAGATGAATAATATGTGGATGAATATAAAGAAGAATAATAATAAAAAGTATATGAAAATGAAGTAAAAATAAGAAGAATAAGAAGTGGAAAGAAAAGGATAAGGAGAATAAAATTGGAAGAATGAGATGAAGAAAATGCAATAGAAGAAGATGTAGAAGAATAGGAAGAAGAAAAATAAGAAGTAAAGAATGAAGATGAAGAAGAAGAAAAAGAAAATGAAGACAAAGAAAAAGAAAAAGAACATGAAGAAAAAGAAGAAGAAAAAGATGAGGAAAAAGATCTAAAATAAGATGAGGAAGAAGAAGAAGAAGAAGAGAAAAAAGAAGAATAAAAAAAAGAGAAATAAGATGAAGTAGAAAAAGAATAAGAAAAAGAAGTGATATGAGAAGAAGAATAAAAATAGGAACTAGAAAAAAAGAAAAATAAGAAGAACACGAAAAGTTTGAGAAGATGATAAAAAGATGATGATAAAGAAGTACAAGAAGAGGAACAAGAATAACAAAAAGATGAAGTGGAAGATGAACAAGAAGAATAAGATAAATAAGAATCGGAAAAATATGAAGAATAAGAAATAGAAAAAGAAGACAAAAAATGGAGATGAGGAGTAAAAAGAAGAAAAAGAACAAAAATAAAAATATGAGGAAGAATAAAAAGGAAAAAAGAAGAAGAACAATTAGAATAAGAGCAGGAAGTAAAAGAAGAAGAAGAGAATGAAGAATGATACTTTGAGGAAGAAGAAGAAGAATAAGAAGATGATGATGATGATGTGGAAGAACAAAAAAAAGATAAAGTGGAAGTATAAGAAGAAGAATAACAATAATTGGAAGAATAAAAAGAAAAAATAAGAAGAAGAAGAAGAGAATGAAGAAAAAGAACATGAAGAAGAAGAAGAAAAAGAGGAAAATGATAAAAATTAAGATAATTAGAAAAATAAGATGTTGAAGTGTAAAAAGGAGAGGAAAAGTGGAAAAATAAAAAGAATAATAATAATAATAACTAGTAGAAGAAGAATAATAATAAGAAGTGGAAGAAAAAGAAAAGGATGAATAAGACTAGGAAGAAGAAAAATAAGAAGAGGAGGAGGAGGAGGAGGAGGTGGTGGAAGAAAATGAAGTCAAAGAAAACTAAAAAGATGAAGAAGAAGAATTGGAAGAAGAAAAAGTAGTAGTAGTAAAAGAATAAGAAGATGATTAGAATGAAGATAAAGAACAGGAATAAGATAAAGAAGAGGAATAAGATAAAGAAGAAGTAGAAGATAACTAAAAATAAGAATAAATAGTAGAAAGAAAGAAGAAGAAATAAAAGAAGAAGAAGAAGAAGCAGAAAGAGAAGTAGAAGAGGAAAAAGATGAAGATGGAGAAGAAGAAGAGAGGAAGAAGATGATGATGGATATGAACAACAAGAATTCGAAGAATAATATGAAGAAGAAGAAGTATAAAAAGAATAAGAGGAAGTAGATAAAGAATAATACTAATAATAATAATAATAATAAATAATTAAAAAGAAGAATATGATAAAGAATATTAAAAAAAGAAGAAAATGATGATTATTATTATTAAGATAAAGAAGAAGAACTTGAAGAAGAAAATGAATAAGAAAAAATAGTCAAAGATCAAAATGTTGATGATGATGAAGAATAAAATAAAGAAGAAGAAGAAAATAAACAAACATGAGTCAAATCACCTAACAAACCAGACACAAACAACAACTTTTATATATTTTACTAAAACCATGTCTTTTCCATTTTGTATTTCCATTGCATTTTCTTAAGATTGTTTTGTATTTTTTTTTGTCATCTGATATTTGGAATTCTTTTTTGATCCTTTGCTATTTTTTGTGAGATGTGTTGAGGGATTACCCTATCAAAGAAGTTATCACCTTTTTCCCTGCCCAAGTTGGCAAGCTTGTCCCCTAATTTATCGACCACATTATAAATGTGTGAGTTTGAACCATGGAGATCAACTAAGAGATTTTTTAATTCTAGAATTTCTCTCTTTACTTACAAATGGTGAGTAGAGTTTGTTGCTAGACGAAATAGTCAAGATGAGTCCACTTGAATATTGATATATATATATTCTTTTGAGTGTGCAATCTCTTAGCCCCTTGAGAACTACCATTAATTCTACTTTAGTATTGATGAAGCTTTCAAAGATTGTGCAGATCCAAAAACAATCAATCCATTTTCATCACTCAATACTCTTACTTGCCCTACCATGACTTTACCGATATAGCTCACATATGTATTATGTTTGATAAAATCATTGGGATGTTTTTCTCAAGAGATTAATTTAGGTATTTTTCCCCACTTTATTGATATCTTTATTGCAAACATGTTGATAAGGAAGTTATCTCAATCTTTTTCATGAGTATATATTATATGGATACAAGAAATTTGAGATGTTGTTTTTATGAAGTTTGAAATAATTATGTTTTTATCCATCATATGAGCATTATGTATTAAATTATTTCTTGCTTTCCATAAGTATCAAGGAATCACTACATGTAGTGTCCATTGTAACTAGGATTCAATTGGTGAATTATTTAGAAAGGATAGCTAATTAGTTAACTAAGCTTGAAAGGATAAATCCATATGCTTTATTTGGATTATTTTTTTAAAGTATTCCCAACTATGAGTAGCTATTTTTCCATAAAAAAAAGTTGATAGATGGATTCCACCAATTTAAAGCAACACGAGCATCTAGATATGATATTTATACCTTTTCTTTGGACAATGCTATCAATTAAAATGTTATTCTTTATAACTTTCCATATGAAGAGTGATATTTTTAGGTGGACATATTTCACCCATATTTTTGAGAAGATATCCTCATGTTATACCTTATAATTATTTTATTAGCCAATTTTAATGAGAATGAACCATCTGGTGAAGTTTTCCATATCCATTCATTATCCATATACAAGCTATTTTTTATTATGAAAGCTCTGCTCTTTGCTATTCTTCTCTAAATTAAAAAGGAGTTTATTGTAATTTTGTCTTCTTCTATATTTGATGTTATGCAATATTTCTTGTTCATAAAGCTAGCCTAAAGCCTCTGTCTTTTCCTTATTTTCAAACACATTTTGCAAGTGCATAATTTGGAGATTGTAGATTATCTTGTAAAACCTAATCTACCTTCATCTAGTGGATCACATATCTTCTTCCATTTTATTAAATAAATATATTTCTTTCATTCGTTTTTACCATAGAGAAAGTTTGCAATTTTTTTTTTCCAATTCATTTATTTCATTCTTGGATTCTTCCGCTGTTATAAGTATTTATGGCATATTTTGGAGCATGGGAGTTAGAAGATTGATACTCATAGTCATGTTGAAAATCTTTTCCATCCATCCAACTATTTTGACTTCAAGCCTACTTATTAATGGTTCAAAGAATACATCTTTAGTTCTTCCTATAAAAATTCGACATCCAAGATAATTTCATTAGTTACATCTCTTTGTATCTTGTTATCCTTCTAGTATTCTTCTTGATTTTCTTGGTTCTAGCAAAGTCATTATAAAGAAACATTTTCCTTTATTCACCCATTAACTATTTGTTCTTCAAATTTCTCCAAGAAAGCTATGAGCTTTTTCAAAGTAGCTTGACTTATTCCATTACTAAAAATCATTATGTCATCTATAAATGCTTAATGATTAATAGCCGGAGTACCCAATGGATGAGCATAGTAATTGATTTTCCTTTCTTCCATTATTTTTGAGATATTTTTAGAAAATATTTTGGCAAATATGATAAATATTGGGGAAGAAATAGGATCTCCTTGCCTTAATCCTTTTGAGGATTTGATAAAGCCATAAATGGATCCATTGATAATGATAGAGAATCAATAATTTGTTATGCATCTATTTATCATGTCAATCCCATTTTCTACCAATCCAAATCTACTCATTGTGTGACATAAGATGCTCCATGAGATATTATCAAATGCCTTAGCCATATCCATTTTGACAAAGATGTTATAGCATCTATTTTACTTTCATATATAATGTAACATCTCTAGTACCAATGAAATATTTTCAATGATATTTCTACCTCCTAGATATGCTAATTGTTCTGCTGATATTATGTTAGGAAGAATAACCTCAAGTCTATTTGCAAGTAATTTTTATATAATTTTGTATGAAATGTTATAAAGGCTAATAGGCAGAAATCATCACTTGAAAGTGGATTATACTTCTTTGGTAAAAGATGGGTAAAAGGGCTTGTTCATGATTTGGGCATATCAAACCCATAGAAGAAAAATCTACTTGGATTATATCATGTTTGACAATATTCCAAAAATTTTAAAAGAACACTACAATCATATCATCTGGACCTTTCATGCTTGTCTCTTTCAATACAAATAAAACTTCTTTTATCTCCTCTTCAAATAGAGGGGATAAGATCCTATCATTTTGTTCATTCAAAATTTAGTGAGGGATTTGATTAAGCATCTCTTTTGGCTTTGTTGGGTAGGATTTAGTGCTCCAAATTTAATTTTATGAATTCGCCTATGAAATATTTTCGAGTTTTGCCTTTCATCTTTAATTCGTTGGATTCACCTTTCATGCATTTTCAATTGAATAGCTCTATGAAATAAAATTTATATTTTAGTTTTACTGTTTCATCCATCTAAGCTTTGCTTTTTGATTGAGAAATGCTTCCTCCATTACAAGCTTTAGTTTGAGATTTTCTTGTGCCTCATCAAGAGTAATCAAGTTAACTTCATTCTTTTGTTCTTCTCGTGCATGTTTTTTCTCTATAACTACTCCTTCTACCTCTTTAATCTTTTGATTTATGTTTCCAAATTTTTCATTATTTAGCATTTTAGTTTAGCCTTAAGCCTCTTTATCTTACTTGTTAAAACATTAAAAAGGATTTCCCTATACATAATCCCTCTGAGAGACCTATGGTTTATAAAAAATTTTGTTTAAGTGGGTTCATTTATCTTCGCTTGAGATATTAATTATAGTTGGTAATGCAATGGATATATCCATTTCAATATAGATCCTTTCCTTGCTTGGCCTAGAGAAGGAACTTGTGCTTTTGTCCAACTGGATGAGAAAGCTAAGGTATGAGGATATACGGTGAAGTGGATCTTTGTGAAAAAAAATGAAATGGTAGGTTTGGAAGATTTACCCATTTTGGGGCTAGAGGTAATCCTTTTTAAGTTTGAAATTTCTCATCCACTTAAATACCTTCATTGGGTGACCCAAACCCTTCATGTCCTATTACCCACAAATAGAAGAAATCTATAATGTTTTGAGCAAAGAAGAAAAGAATTTTTATAGTCTAGGGTGCTTACTGTAACCTTCTCTCTAAGGTTTAATCTCACAAGTATTGTGAGATTATCTATACCTTCTCACAAGTATTGTCATATCTATGAGTGAGAATATCTAATCTACAATAAAGTTTCCAAGTATTGTCATATCTCACAAGCCACCTTTCATTTTGAAAACAAGTGGTGTATATAGTATATTGAATTGAGGGAGCACCCACATTAAGAGGCTAGGCTGATTCCTTTTGTCTATATAACTATATCCAATGACACCAAATGAGAAAGTAATTTCCACATTAGTACTGAAATCTTTGTTAGATCTATACCTTCTCATGTCCTTTGCATCAAAAGTGACACTTCTTTCCTAATTATTACCTTATCTTTTTCTGATTTAATGGAAAGACCCCATCTACACATGGCATCCAGATTCATCCATCTTTTTTGCATTTTGAGTGTGAGTCAACCAACTCACTTTGTTCTACCATTTTTCTCCATTATATTGCCAAGCCTACTGCTATCTTTCAAATATACACATTATTTTTCAAGCAATATTTTGCTTTTGTATAGTTTGCCTAGAAACCTCTTTCCTCCTTTAGACTCCACCATCTTATACAAGCATAGCTTCCACCATTGTTTATCGGCTAGTAAAAACCAAACTAGCCTCTTCTTTTGGGAAACATAATTTTTTGCAAATCCTCCGATGATATTTTGGGTTCCCATTCCATTGACCCCATAGAAAGTTAGAGAATGCCTTGTCCAAATATTTTAGAATCTCTTTTGGGGGTTGAACCACCATTAAATTGTGTGTAATAATAGTTTGTAAAAAATGAATAATTAAGGTGATTCTAATGCCAAAACCTAAGAAACCTTCTTTCCATCCCACAACATTTTTTTAATAGTAATATTCAGAAATTCAAAATAGATCAATTTTGATATTACTTCAAAAAGTAGGCATCCAATATATATAATCATACTATTCTTCCACCTAAAGCTAGTTAAATTCATTAGTCACTTTGCAACCTTTTTTGGTGCCTTATTTGTAATTATAAAAAGATACTTCTTTTCATTTATTTTTTGACTTGTTTCCTTTCGAAATCTTTGCAAATGTATTAAATTTTAGTAAAAATCATCACATTATCTACATTAACTAGATGGGTGATTATAGGCGTGGTCTTTTGGTGAATGAAAGGCAGAATCTTCCATTTCAAACATATTCATCATCATATTCTTCTTCTTCCTCTACTACAACTTTTTTTTCTTCTTCTTCATCTTATTCTTCTTCTTCTTAATCTTCTTCTTGTTGTTCTTCTTCATCTTCTTCTAATTATTATTATTATTATTATTCTTTTTCATCATCTTCTTATTTTTTTTCTTCATCTTCTTCTTTTTCTTCATTATCACTTTCATCATCATCTTCTTCCTTTTCTTCTTTATCCTCCTCCTCTTCTTTATTCTCCTCTTCTTTCTCCTCCTCATCCTCTTCTTTTTTTTTCTTCTTCTCCTTCTTCTTCTGCTTTTTCTTCTTCTCCGTCTTCTTCATCTTTTTCTTCATCATCATCATCATCATCATCATCTTCTTCCTCCTCCTTTTCTTCTTCTTCTTTTTTTTTCTTCTACTTATTCTTTTTCTTGTTTTCTTCTTATTATTCTTCTTCTTTTTCATTTTTTTTTCTATACTTTTGTTTCTTCATCATCATCATCATGTTATTTTCAACTTTATTTTCTCTTTCCTTATTTCTTCTTCTTCTTTCTCTTATTTTTATTCGTCTTCTTTCCCATCATCATCTTCTTCTTATTCTTTTTCCTCTTTTTATACTACTTCTTCTTCTACTTATTATTATTTTTCTTCTTCTACTTCCTCTAGTTCCTATTTTTCATCATCTTTTTCTTCTACTTTTTGTTCTTCTTTTACTTCTTCATCCATATTAACTTATTAGTCTTCTTCTTCTTAATTCTCAATTTCTTCTGCTTCTTCTTCAATCTTCTTCCATTTCTTCTTCTACTTCTTCTTTTTTTTTGACTACTTCTTCCTTTTCTTATTCCTCTTCATATTATTAATCTTACTCTTTTTCTTTATCATTTTTTTCTTCTTATTTATATTCTTCATTCTCATCTTCCTCTTCTTATTTTTATACATTCTCTTCTTCTTCTACCTATTATTAATTTTATTCTTCTTCCTCTTCTACTACTACTACTTCTTCGTCTTCTTCTTCTTTAATTTTTCATCTTTTTCTAATTATTCCTTCTCTTCTTCTTCTACTTCTTCCTTCTTTTCTTCTTCTTTTTCTTCTTCCTCTTCTACTTCTGTTTCTTCTTCTTCTTCTTCTTCTTCCTCATCTTATTCTTCTTCCTCTTTATCCACTTCTTCCTCTACTTCATTTCCTTTTCTATTTAATCTTAATATTCTTATTCTTCTTGTTCTTCTTCTTCCTCATCATCTTCTTCTTCTTTTTCTTCTTCATCTACTTTCTTTTCCTCTTCTAGTTCTCCTTCTTCTTCTTCTTCTTACTCTTTCTCTTCTTATCTTACTTCTTCCACTTCTTCTTATTTTCTTCTTTTTCCTCCTCCTCCTCCTCTTCCTCCTCTTCTACTTTTTCATCTCA
>JAREIK010001460.1:190091-312591 GCA_029783825.1 Sapria himalayana
CTTCCTAAACCTTTTAAAGTCCTCCATTTCCTGTCTTTCAGCTTCTAATCCGAAACAAACATTCTTTCTCCCCTTGTCCCGATTAACCCTCCCCTTAACAAAGAATCTGGAAATAAAATAAACATCAACAACAACTGCTTCTTCTTCCTTCCCGTTCCAGCACCTCGAAATGGCAAAACCTCATTTCTTGTCTTTACCACTACCAATATTGAGTTGTCTGCAATATTTCCTGCAAAACAGTAAAAATATACAAAAAAACCCCCCCTCTATACTTGCATTTAATAACCTAACCCTAACTCTTCTACCCAATCTATATTTGCTACCTCACCCTAACATATATAGTACAGACTTTATATTTACCATCTAAACAAACAGCACTTATTTTACTTAGATTCTGGAAGCTAAACAGAAAACACCCCTAGGACCCCTTCTCATTTTCAGATCTTTTTAGGACCAATGCTTGCAGCCTTTTCAAGCATCAACTTCACCCCAAGCTTGAATCTGTGATCTTAAAAATGACAGAAACAAAGAAAACAAAACAAAAAATAGATAAAATAGTAGAGCAATAAAGAAATAATCAATTAATAGTCCCCCTCAGGACCGGGGTGACCCTTATCTGAATATCTGCAGCAAAACCAAACCACAAGCTACACAAAAAAGGAACAGCAACACAAGCATTGGTCTTCTTCTCCTTCTTCTTCCTCTTCTTCCTCTACTTCTTCCTCTTCTTCTTCTACTTCTTCCTCTTCTTCTTCTTCCTCTTTTTAAACTTCTTCTTCTTCTTCTTCTTCCTATTCTTTTTCTTCTTCTTTATTTTCTTATTCTTTTTTTTTCTTCTTCTTTCTTTTCTTATTCCTCTTGTTCTTTTTCTTCTTCTTCCACCTCTACTTTTTTTTTCTTCTTCTTCTTCATTCTCCTCTACTTATTATTCCACATTTTATTCGTCCTCTTCCTTTTCTTCTTTCTTTTATTCTTCACCATCTTTTTTTTTCCACTTTTTATTTACTTCTTCTTCTTCTAACTCATCCTCCTACTCTTCTTCTTCTTCTTTGTCCAATTCTAATTATTCTTCTCCTTTTTCTTCTACTTTTTATTATTAATTTTTTTATTCTTCTTCCTTCTCTTTTTCTTCTTATTATTTTTATTTTTTTGTTCTATCTTCTTCTTCGTTCTCTTCTTCTTCTTCTTCTTCTTGTTCTTTTTTTCCTCTTCTTCTTCTCCTACTTCTATCTTTTCTTCTTTATCTTCTTCTTCTTCTTCTTATTCTTCTTTTTCTTCTTTGTCTTCTTGTTTATCCTTTTCTTCTTCTTATTCTTCTTCTTCCTCCTCTCTTTCTTCTTCTTCTTCTTCTTCTTCTTCTTCTTCTTCTTCTTCTCTTCTTCCTCTTTCTCATCATCTTTTTTTCTTCCTCTTCCTCTTCATTTTCTTTTTATTCTTCTTCTTCTTCCTCTTTCTCATCATCTTATTTTTCTTCCTCTTCCTCTTCATTTTCTTTTTTTTTCGTCTTCTTCTTCTACTTCTTCTACTTATTCCTCTTCCATTTTTTTTACTAAGCTTTGTTTTATTTATTTTAGCCATCTTTTGGCGAAGGGATACTATTGTTACAAACTATATTTTTACTTCCCTTATTCATTACCCATACAATCTCTTACTCTTCTCTAGATACAAGAAACTAAAAACATTAAATTCATTTCCTTATAAGGCTTTAATTTTGCCTTTTTTTTCAAACTGCCAATAGTGTCTGTTCTCATCTCCTCTATTGCTCCTTTATTTCTGTTAGGACTTATTTCTTCCCAGCACTTTCTCTGTATTGAAATATCTCTCATAGCCTTTGTCACTGTCCATCTCATCATTCAATCTCTTGCCTATATTTTTCTTTTATTCCCTTTTCTGTGCCCCTTTTCCTTACATAGCATAATCCCTACAATAGCCACCACAATTTCAAAATAGACATGGCATTCTATATACATCTCTACACATTTCCCCTTCTATCCACTATCTTTTTTATTGCTTTTACAATAAAGTAGTGAAGCACAATTCTAGAAACAATTTTTATTTGAAATTCCTTATACTTGAGTCTTCTCTCCCTTGATTTTGCTCTCCATATCTTTTGCCTCCATTTATTCCATATTTGCTCTTCATATACCTATAGAAATTTCCTCCTACCTGCAATTTATACATTTCTTTCCAGTACCTACTCATATATAGACATGCCATTCCACATGCAATAGACATGCCATACCATATACGTCTCTACCCTTTTCCCCTTCTATCTCATGCCCTCTTATTACATTTACAACAATATAGATGAAATCTAAAAAAATAATTTGTATTTGATAAGTTTCTTTGTTCTTGAGTCCACTCTCCCCTTCTTTTGTCAGGTGGTTCCTTTATTGCCCATAAACTTTGTCTCTATTTGATGCCTCTATCTGTTCCATCTTGGCCCTTCAAATACCTGCAAAAAATACTTCCTACCTACATTTTATACATTTGTTTTCTAGCTCCTGCTCGTATAAAATCCCCATCCTGCTAGAGCATATCTCCATTCCCTAGCTTGTGTAGGCTTATTAGCCCCAATATATATGAATCTTAACTTCTACTTGATAAACTGTATCCATATCCCTTTCCCCATCCCTCGGTAGTATCCTTTTCATGCTAAATCTTGCCTACCTGCCAGCGCATATACTATAGATATATGCATACATTTATATCTACTACATGCTATAATCATAAATTGTAGGCCCATATACTACCAACAGTCTTCAACCCATTATTCTAGCTTAATTCATACCTTAGTGCCTATAAGGTTTGGCTGCTAGCTAAAATATATGTGCACAAATAAGCTTTTTATACCTACAACTTGTCAATATACTACAAACATAAGGCATACCATAGTACGCGTGAAATTTTTGTTGTCTAGCTTTTTTTTTTTGAAATTTAGTATACCACACTACACTACAAACATAAAGATACACATGATAATATTTATTAGAAAACCACATGAAACCAACTTGCCCATTACCCATTTCATTTGTCTTTCCTAACATATGGAAAACCTATTCTATCTAAATATATCATTCCTTTGAATCTTATCAGGGTGTCTTTACCAAACACCCATCATCCCTCTTCGAGGCCTTCTCTAGCTAGTTTGTCTGCTATGGCATTTGCTTCTCTAAATATGTGAAATTGTGCCCCTCATCTCTTTCATTAGTATGCTAATCTCATCTACTTCTTCCTCATACCTTCACATCTCTATTTTCCCATTTACCAATTCTATAAAGAGCTTAGAATCTACACTAATCATGATATTTTTTATGTTTTCCATTTTGCATAGCTATAGGCCTTTTTCGCATGTGTATTTCTGCTTGAAGTGATAAGCTTGCTTGGTAGCTCATTGAGAATGCTAAGATTATATTACCATCCGAGTCCCTTAAAGCTCCTCCTCCGCTTGTCGCTCCCATTTCCCTATCGAAACTTTCATCCATGTTTATTGAAACTTTCTCTAAGGGTGGCCTATTCCATTTTGTGCAAATTGCTACCATATCTTTTGTCTATTTACCTGATAGTTTCCATCTGACTCTCAAATAACTATGTTCTTCACCTTATTGTATATATGTTGGATAGCCAACCGATATATTGTTTATTTCTTTCCTAATATTCTTAATGATGCTTTCACTTTGCATTTGAAACCATTCATATCTACTCTTGTTCCTTGCCTTCCTAATGTACCAAATCACTACATGCGAGAAATTATTTGTGGGCCATTTATGAGTTTTATTGTTTGTGGAGGTGCTCCATAAATGCAATTTTTTATTTAGGGTAGAAAGACTATTTATGATTTACAATTTTATTTCTATATGCTTCCTTACCTCTTTTGCTATTCTTCCATGTGAAAATAAAAGATAGATATTTTTAGTATTGTGTGCACGACATTCACATCTAGTGGCTAGCTTTATACCTTTTGTTTGAATTAGAACATCCACTGGTATGGCCTTTAAAAGTACTTTCCATATAAAAGCAAACATTTCTTGTGGAACATCACTCTCCCAAACCCATTTTTGAATCAGATGTGTGCTTTTTTTTTATTTCTGACAATTTCTTTTGCTGACCATATTGAAAAGGCTCAATTGGGGTTCAGAGTCCATTTCCATCCTTTCTTTGGTGAGCTTGAAGTGAGCTTCCATCAATTCTCTTTGTGCCCTCATTTATTTCCATGTTTGCGATGCTTTTTTCTTTTTGCTATCTTTATTCATGTTATTTTCCACACAATATTTTGCTCTAATGTAGTGTGCCCATAAATTCTTATTTTTTTAGCCTCCACCATCATTTACATGCCCATGATCTAGCCATTGTATTTAAGCTAGTAAGTCCTAAACCCTCCTCTTCCTTCGGGAAAAATAAATCTTCTTATTTTTTTCTATTGAATTTTTGATTTTCTAATTTTCTTACCCCAAATAAAGTTAGCTAGATAATTATCAAGCTTTTTAATAGTGATTTTGGGGGCTGGACCACCATAAACTTATGGATTATTGTGCTATGAAGTACCTGATTAATAAGTGTTATTCTGTTTCCAAATTTTAGGAGGTCCTTCTTCCAACCCACCACTTTCTTTTTAGCTTACCCATAAGAAAACTCAGATATTCCATTTTTAATCTTCATATTTTAGGCATCCCATATACAAAACAACCTCTTTTGTTTAGGTGAACCCTGTGACCCTTTTTATTCTTTGAGATACCTTTTCTTGGGCTTTTAATGAAATTATATACTGTCATTTCTTTTTATTCAATGTTTGTCTCATTTCCTTCTCTATCATCTAAAATAAAAGCTTCATGTTTTTCAAGGATTTCCTGCTGGCATTTATAAATACAATAACATCATTTGCGTATACTAAACATGCAACAAGGGGCATATTATTTAGGTGATGCAATGTTAATATTTTTTTCTCATGCATTCTTTTTTTTTTGATATTTACTATCAAGGTTTCTTAATAAATGTTAAAGAGAGGAGGAAAGAGTGAGTCTCATTGTCTTAAGCCTCTTACCAGTCTGAAATCCTTACAAATATGACCATTTATGAGAATTTTGACCTAAGTACTTGATACACATCTATATACTAAATCAACAAAATCCATACTTCGCATGATGAAACTTAGGATGCTCTATTCTACTCTATCAAATATCTTAGAAGATCTAGTTTGAAGACCACGTTGCATCCTAGATTTTTGGATCCCAATTCTTTTATAATCTCATTCGCTAGACTTATGTTTTTATTCATAAGCCTATCTTTTATTAAGCCTATTTGTTCCTCTGAAATAATTTTAGGTAATAGATTACTTAGCCTTTTTTATAATATTTTGTCAATATTTTATAGACCATGTTGCATAAGCTTATCGGTCTATAATCTTCACAATTTTGTGGATTTTCTATCTTTGGTATTAACACTATATATGAGCTGACCCATTATTTATTTGTCTCTGCTCCACATAAAACCCAACCAATAGCTGCAATAAAGTCTTCATTGATAATCTCCCAAGTAGCTTGGTAAAATCTATTACCCATGCCATCCGGACCTGCTACACTTTCCTTGTCTATTCTGAAGACCACTTCCTTTTTATACTCTTCCTTAGGTAAATCAGTTAGCAAGTAATTATCCTCTTCAATAACTTTATTTCTGATTTCTTGTAAGAAAATATACCTCTTGACCTCCCCTGATGAGTTTAATTGATTTTAAAGAAATCCTCAAAAATCATTTTTATTTCCCCCTCTTCCTCTACCCATTTCTCATTTTCATCTTCCATGCCCTTGATTATACTTTTTTGGTTTTTCATTTTTGTCACCATTTAAAAAAATGTAGTATTTCTATCTCCTTCCTTCAACCATCTTATTTTATCTTTTTGTTTCCAAATGCTTTCTTCCATGTATAGCTTAAATATTGGGTTAGCTTTTGCTTTGCTTAATTCTTTCTTTTTTTCTTCATTTTAGTCATCTTCAAATTCTATTTCTAACTTCTCTACATTTTTTTTCTCCTTCTACAACTTGAGTGTTGATTTTTTCCAAATTGCTTTCTATTCCATTTTGTTAGAATACTTGTTAGCCTTCTTTTTTTTTTTGTAAAAATTTGCACATTGTTGTTTATCTCTAAGGCATTCCATGACTCTTTCACAATCTATTCAAAATCAGCATGCAAAGACAACATATTTTGAAATTTATATGTAGTGCACTTACCTATTTGACTGTTCTATGTCATGATTAACAGTGAGCAGTAATATGAACATGTTCTGTTTAGATGCCTCGCACTTCTTATACCATACTTATTGATCCATGGGTAGTTAAATAGAACTTTATCTAATCTCGCCCATATCACCCCCCCCCCCCCCCCATTTTTTCAAGTTGTTAGACCAGGTGTATTTGGCTCCTAGGAGTTTGGCTTCAATTATGTCGGTAATATCTATTATATCATTAATGTTGTATATGTAATTTGTTTTTTGATATTCTATTTGTATAACCAACTATTTATGTTTTAATATTTTCATGTAAGTGTAGGAAATGAAATATTAAGAGGCCGGGGATGCAGCAGTAGCACAATAACCGAGGTCTCGCTCCAGTTAAATGAACCGAAAGAATTTTTATTATAAAATGTTTTATAATTTTTTATTTTGAGTTGCTGGTTTTGGACTCGGGTAACTCATCATCTTCTCTCTCTCTCTCTCTCTGTATGATTTATCACGACTGCTCTGTGCTGCATACTGTAAGACAATTTTTGTTGGTTTAATCTATAACGTATAAGCATTTTATGGTGGATGTAGCTAGTCGTACTGAGTGACTAGCAAACCACCTTATTTCTGGTGTTTTATTTCTCATTTTTTGATTCTGTCGTGGTTCAATTGTTGGATTGGATATATATTGTTTGTTTTTTCTATTGTTCATGTTGTCTTTTGTATCTTAATATCACTACTGTGGAAGCACAATTGCCCAACACTTTCTCTCCCTCTACTCCTCCAATCATCATTTTTCTACTATGACAAAGCTGTCTGAGTCATGACACGCAATGTATAGAGAAAATCCCATCACTTGTAAAAGCTTTGTATGAGGAACAAAATGGTATCATATTTATCAAAAATTTAAACCACTCAGTCAAATTAAAAAAAACTTATATTTTGATACATATATAATTTTGTAGTATATATGTAAATATATACTAGTATTTCACTCGTACATATATTACTATAGTATATGTACATAAAAATAGCAGTATTATGTGTGCATATAAACTGAGTACGAATATACTCGGTATATATGTACATAAAATACTACAGTATTATATGTACATATTAACTGACTTTATTCGTACGTATATACCTCATTTGGTGTTGTTGCTACTGCTCTCGTTGCCGCTCTTGTTGCTACTGACGTTGCCACTATCACTGCCAATTCCACTGATGCTGTCACCACTGCCACTGCTAACTCTATTGCCACCGCTGCCGCCACAGCTGCCGCCACAGCTGGCCTCTATAGCGGCTGCCGCCATTGCTACAACCACTATTGCTGCTACCGTTGCTGCCTTTTCTGTTGCTTTCGGTGCTGCTGCTTCTTCCGGTACAGACGCAGCTATCACCATTAACACCACTACTTCCGGTGCAGCTGCTACTGCAGCCGCTGCCGTTGCCTCTGATGCTACCACTCCCACCATTGCTTCTCTCGCCACTGCTGCCACCATTATTGCTATCGCTGCCACGGCTACTGCCACCGCTGCCATGGCTACTGCCACTGCCTCCACTACCGCCGCTGCCACTTCTGCTACCGCTGTTGCCATCGCTACGGCCAATGTTGCTGCTACTAATGCTGATAATAGGGTTTTACGTCCCTATAATAGGCTAAAACAATACCCAAAAAATTCGGAGACACAATATTTTCACAGATATATTAAAATAGTTATTATAGATATGAACAAACACAAATTAAAGTTGATTGTCATATAGCTTAAACTAAAATTTAATTTAATAATTTAATAATTTTATATTAAATTTAATAAACATAAACTATAAATGAAAATTTTAATTAAACAAAAAAAATTGATTTAATAACTTATTATAATACAATACTTTAAATAACTAAAAAACATAACAAAAATATATTACGTCTTAGTAATCAATATATCTACCAACTGTGCATAAAGTATACTATATCAATGCATTGGCATTGCTTTCTCTCCCTTTGCTCATCCGATCACCAACTTTCTACTGTGAAAAAACTGTTTGAGTCATGATATTCATGTTTGTTGAAAAATCTTTTCACTTATACAAGCTTCGTATGGGAAAAATGTGGTACCACATCAGTAAGAAATTCAAACAACCAAATCAAATCAAAATTAATTAAAAAATACTATGTTTTGATAAATATATATTACTACAGCAAAAATATACATATATACTAGCATTTCACTCGTACATATATTACTACAGTATTTGTACATATAAATTGAATTTTTATGCGTACATATATACCGAGTACAAATATACTTAGTATATATGTACATACAATATTGCAGAATTATATGTTCGTATATACTGACTATATACGTATGTATATACCGCATTTATTGTCATTCATTATGCTGTTGTTGTTGCTGCCGCCATTGCTGCTATGAATGCTGCTGGTGCTGCCGCCGTTACCGGAGCAGCCGCCCTTGCTACTACTGCCTTTACTGCCACCACTGCCACTGCTGCCGTTGTTGCCGCTGCTGCCACTGCTGCTGCCACTGCTGCTGCCGTTGTTGCCGCTGCTGCCACTGCTGCTGCTACTGCTGCTGCAGCCATCATTGCTGCCACTACTGCTTTTGGTGCCAGTGCCGCCACTACCGTCACTATCACTATTGCCGCCACTATCGTAGCTACCACCACTGATAATAGGCTTTTACATATATATAATAGGCTAAAACTCTACCCAAAAAATTCGAAGAAACACAAACATATTCATAGATCTATAAAAATAGTTAATATAGACATGAACAAACACAAATTAAAGTTAATTGGCTCACAGTTTTAACAAAAATTTAATTAAAAAATTTAATTAAAAAATTTAATACTTTTAAATTAAATTTTATAAAAATAGAAACTATAAATGAAACTTTTAAATTAAACAAAAAAATTCATTTAATAATTTATTCTTATACAATATTTTAAATAACTAAAACAGGAAAATTACAAAAAAAATATTACATCTTATTAATCAATGTATCTACCGACTGTGCATAAAGTATAATATATCATTGCATTAACATGCTTTCTCTCCCTCTGCTCCTCCGATCACCAACTTTTCGCGGTGAAAATATTGTCTGAGTCACAGTGCTTAATGTTTGTTGAAATATGTCTTCACTTATACAAGCTTTATATGGGAAATAATGTGGTACCATATCTGTACGAAATATAAACCACCAAATAAAATTAAAATAAAAAAAACTATGTTTTGGTAAATATATATTGTTGTAGTAAATATGTACATATATACTAACATTTCACTCATACATATATTATATAGTATATGTATATATAAACTACAGTAATATGCGTACATATATACTGAGTACATATATATACTCAGTATATATGTACATAAAATATTGTAGTATTATACGTACGTATATACCAACTATATATGTACGTATATGCCGCATTTGTTGCTATTGCAGCTACTCCCGCTGCCGCTACCTCTCCTGCCATTGTTGTCCCTGCCACTGCAGCAACCACTGTCGCTGCTGCCACTTTCGGTGATGCTGCTGATGTCTCTTCTGCCACTGCCGCCGCCGCCGCCTTAACTTATGCCGTCATCACTGCTGCTACTATTGCCACCGTTGCTGCTTCTGTTGCCACCGCTGACGTCACTTCCATCACTATCACTACTGAAAAAAAGGCTTTTACATACCTATAATTGGCTAAAATTCTACCCAAAAAATTTAAAGACACAAAAACATATTCACAGATATATAAAAACAAATATTATAGTCATGAACAAACAAAAATTAAAGTTGATTGTCATACAGCTTCAACAAAAATCCAAAAGATGCCCAGCAATTATATTTAGAGATAAAGAGAGTACAAAAATAAAATTCTTTTAAAATGATAAAGATAAGATAAGCTAGACATGTTTTTGATAAAGCTGAAATAGGTAAATATGAGACCCGTGCACTTGAAGGACCGTGGTAATGTCTGAATGCTTTTAATCAAAATTTTTTATTTTGTCTCACATAATGTGTCCTGCAAAGATTCATAATTTGGTTAATCAGAAAAGTAAAAAACAAAACTAGAATAAAAAAAATTTAAACCTACAAAAAAAATATTATAATTATTTACCACACATAGACAAATATAAATAATAGTTCAGATATAATTCTCATACTCAATCATCCCCATAATTTGTAGGGAATGCTAGCCTTTCTTGTGAGGATTCGCTGCTACATCTCTGAATGCTATCTGTTGTGCTAATGCCGCTAACTATGACTTTATATAGGACATCTGTTGTTGCGTTATATTTTTAATTTCTTTCATCTCATAATTCATTTCTTTAATTTCTTGTATTTCTTCCATCAAATTAGTTATCTGCTCATCCTTCTTTTTCATTTCGGTCTCCATAACTACAATACGTTCATTTGTTTTCAGTGCTTTTTGTTTGATCGCCTCATCCACCAAATCAAAGACAGATGAATTAGAATCACAACTGCTACAACAAAATGTCACTCCCATAAAGCTAATTCCATATACTTGCTACTTCTTTCGACCTTCTATAGTCTTCAAATAAATAGGATCAAAGTCAATTAGTTGAAGATTCATATAACCCTCAACTTGTTGATGAGCAGCTGTCACATGTTCCTCCATTAGGTCCTAAGATAAAATAGAGAAAAAAACTATTCTAGATATACATAAAATAAAATAAATATTTTGCATTCAAAACAATTTTCATAATGTACTGTAGTTTTATAAAATCTAATTAATATAACAATTTCTTACAGCAATCATCTGAGACTTTTTGTCAATATATTGACCATCTACTTTTATCACATGCATCTTTCTGAAAATCTCATAAAAATTTGGATCTCAACTCAGTTCTCCAGCCTAGAATTTGTTTTTATTAAGTCATAAAAAAACAAATGATAAAAAATTTAAAAAAATTAATAAAACCATGCAGAGATTTTATTTATTGGACTATTTGGATAACCACAAAATATAAAAGTTTTAGAATTTTAAATTTGTACCAAATCTCGAGCATGCTCAATGCTCGAGATTGAATCTCCAGTGTGTCGGCAAATTTTTGCTGGAAATATCTAATTTTTTCTTCACATCTAGCTCCTCCCAATAATTAAGCCACTCTATCCAGTCTTCCTCGGATATAAAATTAGGCCTTTCTTTCATTTTATTTAATTTATGGACAAAATCAGAATACTGTTGAGCAGCTTTGATCTTCCATAATGACTTTATCTTTCCATCAAATTTGGGTGCTCATGTGCGACAATTCTATAAATAGAAAAATGACAAAATAATTTATATTAACAACAAGAACATAATTATTTACTACTTGAATAATAACCAACATAAAAGTTAAGTAATTATATAATTATTTTTCCATGCTTTTGTTTTGTTATTTTTACCTGAAAATCATTAAAATGACTTTATCTTTTGTTGATTCATAAACTTTAATCAAGAAGAAAGCTTTAGAATTGTGTATTTTCTTGAAAGAAATTATAATTATAGTTGAACACTTGTGAGATGGAATAAAATGGTACAAATAAATAAATAACATTGAAAACAAGCAAATCATAATAATATTTAAAAAAACCACTAACAGTAACATCGAAATTTTTTTTTCAATTCATTTTTACATATTTCTTTTACCTCTCATCCGCAATCTCAATTTCTAACTTTACAATGACTGCAAAGGAAGGAACAATATTTGATGATATCATTGGTATTGTAAATGGGGGAACAATCGGTGTAAAATGTGGTGTAGAAGATAGAGATGGATCAAAAGTGTATGCAGGAAGCAGATTGGGTGTTGGGCTTACATATGATAAAGGTGATAGTAGAGGTCTTAAAGATGGTGATGGTGATAGAAATGGAGATGGTGATTGTGATGTTGAAGTCTGGATATGGTGGCTATGAGATGGTACTGATTATGCAACATGATGTAACTAATACTAGATTAATTTGGGTCATTTTTATGTCCACCTCCACCAAGGCCACATTTTTTAGGCACCATTTTCTATACAAAATAAAACATAGAATAAAAAATAGGGATATGATGAACAAGCATGCATTTTCAAATAAAACACACCGATAGATTTCACCAAAATATTAAAAGTATTTGATAGTTTAAATTTATAATAAAATTAAAAATTTTAATTATCAGCATCACTATCATTCTCCAATGGATCTTCTGATATTTTGTCTGATCCCGATAGAAGTTCGAACTCATCTTCAGATAGAAATTAATCATCTTTAATTTCTATTGTACCACCATTTGAGTCACATAAATTTTCTAGATCTTCATCTACATTCAAAGGCTCGATATTATTTATGTCAATACCTGGAATGTCGATGCAATTTCTAAGTCTGCACTTCTTTGTTGTGATGTTGGTACTTCAAATTTTGATTGAGCTTTGATTTTACAAATCGCCCACCAATCTCTCTTATAATGAGAAAAACTCGGATATGTATAATAATATACCTGAGTGGCTTGAACTGCCATAATAAATAGCTCATATCGATTACATCTGCATTTATTGTTAACACCCACTAGCTTATAATCCGAAAGAATCTTTGTGCCCACATTTCATGTAGGATCAAATCACTCTCACTTAAATAATACCATCATATTATTTTCGAGTCTAGGATACTCCAACTCAATAACTTCTTTGAGTTGACCATAATAATCAATCTCATCTGCACTATAACTTGAGTGTTTAATGCATACACCACAATTCATTGTTATTTTAGAAGAACCGTGCCTGATTGTGTGAAATTTATATCTATTAACAAAATACCCAAGATAGGTTGTCACATATCTAAACATACCTTTACTTAGATTCTAAATAAAGATATTTGAATCTCCATTTGAAGGATCAATTGTCTGTGATAAAATTTTAAAAAATGATATCAACAAATAAAAGATACTAATAAATTAATTAATTCAAAAATATTAAACATAATTATTCTCACATAATTTTTTAACCAATTTGCAAATTTAGTTTCTAGCATATAATTGACATCATTGCTGGAAATTACTGGATGCATATATTTTAACTGCTCAACATAAATACTACACAAATATAAAAAGAGAGAAAAAAATATATATCAATTTTTAATAATTCCTATCAAAGATTAAAAAAACTATAATTAAACATGCAACCATTTTAGGTATACATACTCAATATATGGTGCAACCTCTTCACAATTAAGAAAAACATAGTTTCGGGTTGCTTTGTACTCTTCATCTGTCATACATCCCTTCATTACTCTTCCTAATGCTCTTCCAGGGTGCTTGAAGATAGATAGTTGGTCCACAAAATCATCTTCTACCATCACATAACCATAATTCCGTGGCACATTTCTATTCTTTGTATTGACATGATCTTCAAAGTAATAAGAACAAAATAATGATGCTTCTTTTACTAAATATGTATTACAAATTGAACCTTCAACTTTTGCTATATTTATAATATTCAATTTCAACTTGCGAAGATACCTAAATCCACAATGTTAGGTTTCAATTAGATTAAATTACAATAATACTTAAAGTACTAAATAATAAAACACATCAAATTATATGTATTTACCTCTCAAAAGGATACATCCACTTGAATTGAACTAGCCCTGCAATCATTGCTTTATATGCCAAATGGACTGGAAAATGCTCCATCGAGTCAAAAAAATTTGGTGGGAATATCTGTTCAAGCTTACAAATAATAAGTGGAATGTCATTCTCCAGTCTCACAATGTCATCTATTTTGATTATGGTTGCAGTTAGCTGTTTGAAAAACAAACTAAGTTTTGTAAGGACCTTCCAAATACTTAGTGGAAGTAATTCATGGAATGTAATTCGAATTAATCTCTACAAATATACATGACAGTCATGACTTTTCATTCCAAAAAACTTAAGATTCGTCATATCCATGCATCTACACATAGGGGAATTTCAAATTTTTATCTCATTCACACAATATCTATCTTGCCTTCTTATCAAATGTGTAGCAAGCTTTAGAGAATTTTTCTTGTTTCCTCATTCAGTTTCAATTCAGGACACTGACAGTAATCATTTGGCTATTGTCTTGATTTTAAAGTGTCTTTTATTTTTTCATCTACATTAAGGACAATGTTGAAAATATTTTCAAAAATATTTTTTCAATTTGCATTATATCTAAGTTATGACGAATTAAATTGGACTTCCAATAGGGCAAGTCCCAAAATATACTAGGTTTCCTCCAGCCAAATAATTTGCTTATTGGTTCATTACTTCAAGTAGCTTCCTTTTCAATTACCTTCTTCAAACCCAAACTCTAAATCTCTATAATAATATCATCTTCTGAATGAACTACTGGTGCAACTGCCATCATAGTTTTATTTTTTTGAAATGCAGTTCTATTTCTTCGAAATGGATGATTCGTAGGTAGAAACTTGCGATAGTTAACAAACCATGACTGTTTACCACTAAATTTGAGGGTTAATGCATCAGAATGTGTCATGCAATACTGACATGTGAATCATCCCATAGTGCTCTAGCCAGAAAATATTGAATATGCAAAAATGGCACTTACCATCCATATAAGGGCTGCCCACATAATGAAATTTTACTTCTTTGAGATATCATATGTATTCATGCCAACATCTCATAGATGATTTAACTCTGCAATAAAAGGTGGGAAGAAAATATCCAACATGTCTTTCGGATTTTTTGGCCCTCGAACCAATATTGACAAAAACATATATTGCTCCTTCATACACAAATATGGTGGCAAGTTATAATGTGTCACTATCACTGGCCATATTAAATATTGTTGTCCAGATTGCCCAAATGGCTGAAATCCATCAGTACAGAGACTCAATCTCATATTTCGACCTTCTACTGCAAAATCTTGTTGTATATAATTAAAATGCTTCCAAGCAGGTGAATATGATAGATGATGCATTACCTCATCTTCAACCTCATGCTCTGAATGTCACCTCATATCATTTGTTGTAGCATTTGATGCATATAGTCTCTATAATCAAGGAATTAATAGAAAATAATGCATTTTCTTAAAGACAACCTTTAATTTTTGTCACGTATCTACAACACGAGGTGCCTTCCTAAATCGAGGATGATCACAAAACTTACAGCTAATTAAATCACTATCACCACCCCAATATAACATGCATCCATTTAAACAACAATCAATTGTTTCCACTGGTAGACCCATTCCTCGTAGTAACTTCTTAATATTATAAAAGTTATTAGTGATCAAATTATTATCTGGAACAATCTTTTTCAATAGCTCTATCACCTGATCAAATAATTTCTCTAACATATGATTTTCTAAATTAATGCTCATTAGTCGAGTTACAAGTGATAATTGCGAATGTGTTTTACAACCTGGCCACAACTCTTTATCTCTAGCTTTAAGCTTTTCATAAAATTTCTGAGCTTCAAGATTAGGTGGTTCATCCATGTAATCCATATTGAAGTCAGCACCAACAGCTTCCATGATAATTTTATGGTATGTGTTTGATGATTCTTCACCACAAGAAAACGATTCAATCATTTTGGTCAATATTTATAGCCATTGTACTTCCCCATGATAAATCCAACCAGAATAATTTGGCACAAAGTCATATTTAGCCAAATGATATCTTATAGTGTTTGCATCATGAAAATAGATATTCTGACACTTGTGATGATTACATTGACCCTTAATTTTTTTTCCATCCATCAATCTCGATTGACTACATGCAAAATTGATAAAAGTTTCAAGCCCTGTCAAAAAATCTTTATTCAAAAATCCATTAATAACCCTTCTATACATCCACTAATGATTTGACCTCATTTTGCCCGGTTTTATTTACAAAAAATAATGACCAATCATTACTTTGAATAAAACATTCTATTACTTCAAACTATACAAATAATTAAATAAAATTACTTACAGATGAATATTTAAAAATTAAATATCATGAATATCGAGGCAATGCATTTGTTGAATCTACATTAATAGATAAATCAATTTTTAGCACAATAAAGATTAATAGATATCACAATTATACTAGATAAAGGGAGCAAAATGTTATAATGCACAAGAAAGGAAAGCAAAAAAAAGACATTTACTGTTTGAAGGAGAGGGAGAGGGGGGAATAGAAATGGTAAAGGAGAGAGAGGGAGGGGAAGAGAGAGAGGAAGAGAAAGAGGGAGAGAGTGAGAGAAAGAGGGAGAGAGTGAGAAAGAGGGAGAGAGAGAGAGAGAGGAAGAGAGAGGGGGAGAGGAGGGGGAGAGGAGGGGGATAGAGAGAGAGGGAGAGAGAGAATGAGAGAGAGAGAACAAGCAAGAAAGGAGAGCGAGAAAGAAAATAACAAGAGAGAGAGTGACACATAAAGAAAAAAAGGAATAGAGTCACATGAAGAATTAGAGAGGGAGAGAGAGAGAGACACAAAGAGTGTAGTATTAGAATGAAAAATTATATAAAATAAAATAAAATTTCTTCTATATAAACCTATCAAATATTATATCTTTTGTCATACATAAGTTCATATTTTAGCCTGAGACCCAAGGGCTGGGATTAGGTAAGAGTATGACCCTTATTTGTATTATACCATATATGAGTTTGATCAACGGGCACTCTCATGTTATGTGCTTACATATTGTTGATATTATATCTTTTTCCATTTAATTTCAAATTAGTTCAACAAATTAATATTGTCCCATATATAATTATGTTAGGATACATATAGTAAATGTAGATATAAATAGTTACATATAGTTAAACATATTGTTATATATAGATATATGCATACAATTAGTCATAAGTAAATATAAATTATTGTATACAAAGTTATAAACAATTATATAGATTTACATATATGTATACATATATGTATACATAATTAAAAATAAAGTTATAATTATTTATATAGAATTATTTATAGTTATAAGAATATTTATATATAGTTATAAACATATAGGTAAACATTGTGTTGTATGTTTTTATACATATAATTATAAATATTATTACATGTAGTTATACATATAGTTACATGTATAGTTAAACTTATATTTATAGATGTATGTATATCTATTTTATCATATAATTTCATATATTTATACATATAGTTATGTATAGGTATGGATATACTAAAATATATTTTTTATAGTAATATATAAAAATGTATATAAATAAAAGTTGGTAATTATATATTTAAATATAGTGTATAATGTTTTTATAGTTATACATATAGTAAGATATAATTATTTATAGTTATATGTTAGTATACATATAATATATATAGTTATAAAAAATTATAGATCGTTAAACATTTAGTTTTATTTATATATATTCAAATGAGTAGTTAAATTTAGTTATACATAAATATATACAAAGTTATAAACAAGTATATAGATTATATGTATTCATATATGTATAAATATTTTAAAATATAGTTATATTTAATTATATAAAGTTTTATTTAGTTTTACAAATATTTATATATAGTTATACACATATAATTATTTGTGATGTATGTTATTATACATGTAATTATAAATATAGTTACATGAGATTATACATATAGTTACACATATAGTTAAACTTATATTTATACATGTATGTATATATATTTGTTCATATAATTTCATATATTTTTACATATAGTTATGTATAGGTATGGATATACTAAAATACATTTTTATACTAATATATAAAAACGTATATTATTATATGTTGTTAATTATATATTTAAATATAGGTTATACATTAATAATATATAAGTATGTATAGTTATATGTTATTATACATATAATATATATAGTTATAAAAAATTATATATCATTAAACATTTAGTTTTATATATATATTCATATGAGTAGTTATATTTAGTTATACATAAATATATATAAAGTTATAAACAAGTAGATAGATTTACATATATGTATACATATATGTATAAATAGTTAAAAATATAGGTATATTTAATTATATAAAGTTTTATTTAGTTTTAAAAATATTTATATATAGTTATACACATATAATTAAACATAATGATATGTTGTTATACTTGTAATTATAAATATAGTTACATGTGGTTATAGATATAGTTACACGTATAGTTAAACTTATATTTATACATGTAGATATATATATTTATTTATATAATTTTATATATCTATACCTATAGTTATGTATAGGTATAGATATAGTAAAATACATTTTTTAAAACTAATATATACAAATGTATATTAAATATAAGTTGTAAATTATATATTTAAATATAGTCATGTATAAAGCTTTTATCGTGATACATATAATAAGAAACAATTATTTATAGTTATATGTTATTATACATATAGTATATATAACTATAAATATTTTTATATAGTTAAACATAAAGTCATATATAGATATATTCATACAAGTAGTTATATATAAATATATAAAGTTATAAATAAATATATAGATTTACATATATCTATACGTACTTACAAATATAGTTATATTTAATTATATAGAGTGTTATATAGTTATACAATTATTTATATATGATTATACAACTATTTATATATAGTCATACAACTCCAACAAATATCTAAAATCCAGCAATGATGTTTAGAGAGAGAGAGAGAATAAATACTATATTTCTACAATTTTCCACAAGAGCAGGAAGTTACTTTGAATGGCCATTTACTACTGCTTCTATAGCAAAGAGATGTTCTGCTAAAGCTTCATAAATTTTTTCATATATCTGCATGTCCATATATATATATATATATATAGAGAAAATATGAAGATTAATACATGAAAATGAAAAAAAGATGATAAAAAAATAAGACTCGATAATAATAATATATAACTAAAACTCATGCCTTTACATAATTAATAAAAATGATTGATGAAATTTTACATATCGAGTATTCCCATAAAAAATAAAACAACTGAATAAAATAAATAAAAACTCACAATAATATAATATTATGAATAAAAATTATAAAATGACATTATCATTTATTAAATAAAATAAAAATTCACTTATAAATACAAAAAAAAACTATAAATACTTTTAATCTATATGAATCATCTCATCCTAGTATCTCAAGATAAAAAAAATATAAAAATAGAATATAATTCTCAATTGTTTTGAAATTTTTATTTTTATTTACACCTTATTAATGTTCTTTATAATTCAATTTGTTGTATTTTTATGATATGTTACTATTTTTTAATATTATTTTGTAATTATAATAATTTATATTTATTTTATTAAGATATGAAATAATATTTAATAATATATGTTCTGGACTAAAAAATAATTAGTAAATATGATTATATCATATTAAACTATAAAAGAGTCCTCACATAAAAGAGTACTCACATATATTCGCTAGTACTATAAATTAATGTTTCATTAATGATACAAATATTTCCATAATAATTCTCATATTTTATTGTATTCTTTATTACTATTTATTACAAGATACATCTGCCACAAATTTTGTGAAACATGAAACTTAGATTCAAGCTTGTAGGTTACATCTAATAGTTATGGTTCTCAACTAATATCTACAACATTCAACTAACAATTACTACTCATATTTATTAGTTTTTTTTAAATTGTTTAAAATAAAAATATTGTAGCACAGAAAAATTACCGTGTGTTAAAAGATGATGTTATTAACACAGCGGGATAAAGGGTGTCCTAATGAATGTTGTAGTAAGGAGAATACTTTTGTATGACATGAAATTCATCAATGTTAAAGAGATACCCAAACTCTTCATAATCCATAGTTGTTAATGGTCTAAATTATAGTTAATATAAATTTGGTAGAAGTTGAATTGTTAGAGTAATAATAAACTACATTGTTATCGCTAAAATCATAAATTGAAGTTGATAAAACATTTTTTGGTAGAAAAAAATCATTTTTGTGTTGCATGACATTGTGGGGATTATAAACATTAAAAATATCTAAATATTTTTAATAGTTTTATATCCTCTATCTAAATCAAAATTGTTATAAATTTAAAAATTATACTTTTTTTATCTACATACCCTTCTCCCAAACTCAACACAAAATTATTATTTGGCTCATATATAAGCTATGAGGCTTCATGATTAGAATAGGTAAAATTCACGTCCCAACATCTGAACAACATGATAAATGATAGCACCATGGAAAACATATCCAACATCTACGAGGATTGGACTCATATTTTTAGTGTTAGAATATTCATCATCTTTTGCCGATTAGTCTACCATGTTATTGGTTCGGATTATTATTACCATGCTATTTGTTTTTAAAAATATTATTCTTGATAGTAATTATGTACAAAAAAGGTTGTTTCATATATTTTATACTATCTTAGCTTGAGTGTCCATCACACATTGCTATATGTTGATCTTATTATATCAGTATGAAATCATTATTTTAATATTACTAAACTTGGTTCAACAAGCCCACTCATCACTAATACAAGAGAGATCACAAGGAATCACACACTAAGAGACATCTATTGAAAGAATATTGAAATTATTAGAAATATAAGTGTTTTATTTCAAGAAACATAAATATGAAGTTATTATGTTTGAGATAATTTTGAGATAAATTTAATTTACAAAATGTTAGGTACATGGTAACTATAAATCTTTACACACACACCATGATAATCTTGGTTAAAGATAAGTGCAACCATAAGAATATAAATGGATCATGTAGGAAAATAACAATAAAGTATATGAAAAAATTAATAAGAATAATTATTTTTATATCATATGTTGACTTACAAGCTTATCACATGCTTACTTGCATGAATATCATGTGTTAGTATGTATGATTTCCATGTCTTGGATTACATGAGTGATAAGTATTGATTATGTGCTTACTATGTGTTCTTGTGCATTAATGCCAAGTGCTTGAAAGTGTGTTTGTTATATGATGATGTGTATACATGCCAAGGATTGACTTGGTATGTGAACGCTATGTTTTGGTTTACTAAATGTAGCATCAAAAATTTAAAAACTTGGAATCTTTACTATAAATAAAAGTGATTGGGGGTTCCTAGCACACAACAACACATATCATGAGAACATTTCAAAGTGAATTGAGAAACTCTTGCTCAATTATTTTCAATTACAAGTGTGAATATTATTGAGTTTTCTAGAAGTTGGTAGAATAGTTCAAACTAGTTCAATCGAGTATATTCAGTTTAATTTAATTTGACATGCTAAACAATTATTTTATTTATTTTATTTTTGAATTCAAACATTACTCATTTTTGAATATTTTTTGTAGATATCAAGTTGGCATACCTAAGTATGTATACTAGTTATGTATAAAATACATATGCATATTGATGTATACTATTTTTGTAGATATCAAGTCAGCAAACCTAAGTATATATACTATTTATATATTGTTTTTGTATATGGTCACCATCAAAATCCACACAATGACAATGTATTATATCACAAATGCATGAAGCATGCATATGAATAAGTTTATATTGAAATCAAAGCATACCATGGTGATTAAAGAAAAAATTTGGAAACAAAAAAAATAGAATAAAAATGCTTTCTCTTCGATTAAGTAATCCAAGATAATCGAAGAAGAATAAATAAATAAACATACCTCAAATCAATAACAAATTTAACTTAAACTTTGAATTAATTTTTTTTGAATCGACATCGAGAGATAGTAGGCAGAATGTGGAGGAATTTGGTTCTGTTAGAGATGCGTCGGCATCGAGAGAGATAATGTATATTTTAGGAAAATATTTATATTTTTAATTATTAAAACATTGAATAAACAATATATATATATATATAATAAAAAAATACTCATTAATTTTATTTACTATCAAAATATTTTCAACAAAATTAATGTGCGTGTAGCAAGGTACAAATGAAAAACAAATACCTTACAATTTTTTATTATAATATTTAAATAAATAATAAATATATAAACAATAAAAAAAATATGTTTTGCCTTAAAAAAAATATCAAATAGGTACACAATTAACAAACTTCATATAATAAGACAAAATTGAAAAGTTGATTTGTCTTTTAGCCACTCGCCTAAATGTTATAAAATACTCTTAAGTTAAAAAATATATAAAAATTTATATTTTATGGTTATAAATTTTTAAGAATTCATATTAATTTTTACGAAGATAATATGAAATAATTTTAAACGCTTAAAATTTCATATTATTTGATATTATTAATACTTTTTAAAATTCAAAAAATTACTTAAAGTGAATAGATAATTAAAAAAGTAATATTTATTATTTTAATATAAACTTAATATTATCAGCTAATTGTAAAAATATTACTCAATTATTTAATTTTTATAAATTTTAGTATGATTAAACATCTATGTATTTTATTTATAATTATTATTTTATTTTCTTTTAACTTTATTGAAAGAAAATATATTTTTATTATATTTCAAGATTTTCAAAATTTGTATTATTTATTTATTAAAAGTTTTCTATAATCATAAATTTTTTTAATACTTATAATAATATTAATATTTACTAGTTATTTCGTTAATTCGGATATTTATGAAAATATTTTCAATTTTATCATGCAATGAATTAATTCACATTTAAATTAGTATAAATTTTAATGTATGTTAATTTAATTTTTAAAATATCGAAAAAATTAGTATAATTATTGAATTAATTATTTAATGTTACTTTAATTTAATTTATATAGTTTCTTAATTAAATATTTTAAAAAAATTTGTTGTATAATTTTTTAAAAAATTAATACATCATAAAAATATATAATTAATAAACAATATTTTAAATTATTATTTATAAAAATTAATACATCATAAAAATATATAATTTTTGTATAAAAATTAATACATCATAAAAATTTTTTAAAATTTTTGTATAATTTTAGTTCTTATTAATATAATTTTTTTTGAATTTTTATTTATTTTAAATTAATTATTTATAATATCATTTTTTATGATTTTACGAGGAGAATGTGTGTTTCACGGATTGCTCATCTATAGGCCAATAACATACATTTAATAAACAATATTAAATATAATATTAAAACAAATAATAAATAAAATTAATACATAATTAAATATTGACTCGAGAAATATCATTGCTAAATCCATAGCTAAATTATGGATTTTATAAGCAAGGGAAAATTAGTCGCTATATTATGGATTTTATTAGCTCGAGAATATCTGTCGCTAAATATGTCGCTAAATTACAAATTTTATCAGCTAGGAAAATTCCATCGCAAAATTCAGGATTTTATTTTCTAGGAAAATTTCACCGCTAAATCTATCACTAATTTATGGATTTTATTATCTAGAGATATTCGTTTACGAAATCCATAGCTAAAATACAGATTTTAATAGCTAGAGAAAATTCGTTGCTAAATCCGTAGCAAAATTACTGATTTTATTAGCTAGGGAAAATCCATCGCTAAATTCATAGTTAAATCAAGGATTTTAATAGCAAGATAAAATATGGCTCTAAATTCGACACAAAATCAAGGATTTTATTAGCAAGGGAAAATCCATCGCTAAATCAAGGATTTTATTAGCAAGGGAAATTCGTCGCGGAATTTGTCGCTGGATCCATTGCTGAATCCATCGCTAAATCCATCGCTAAATTAATGATTTTATTATCAAGGGAAAATCCGTCGCTAAATTGAGTATTTAAGTTGCTAGGAAATATCCATCACTAAATTCGTTGCTAATTTTAGGCTTTTATTAGTGAGGGATATTCCTTCGCAAAATCCATCACTAAAATCCACACTTTTCTTAAGCAGAATTTACGAAAAATGTCTGTTGCTAATCCATCGCTAAATCCATCACTAAAATCCCCGCTTTTCTTAAGTAAAATTTATGAAAATTTTTCATCGCTAATCCATCACTAAATCCCCCACTTTTCTTTAGTGGAATTTTCGAAAAAAAAATTTTGCTAATCTGTTGCTATTTTTTTTTCATAAAAAAATCATCAATCTCTTGTTATTCCTTAGCTAATCCCTTGCGATTTAGCTAGGGATTGAACCCTAACTAAAATTCCCTGGCTAAATTGATATTTTATTGTAGTGAGCATGAAATCATGGATTAATACATACTGACAGGGAATGGTGTTGAAGATTATGGAAGCACGCATCCTCGCCTTCAGATTATTTGTTAACTCTGTCAAACTAGAAGTGGCAACTTGAAATGCACATGACCTAGTGCACGAAAAAAAATCCTAGGCCAGTTTTAGGTTTTTATGCTCATGACCTGGTGAATGAAAAAAAATCCTAGGTGAGTAGTAGGTTATTATGCTCACGACCTATTCACAACTTGGTGCACGAAATTGTGTTCATCACAGTTCCTCTCCTAGGGGGAACTGTGATGAACAGTGAGCACATGTGACTTTTTAGGATTTTATTTAAAATTGTAAAATAAATAAATATAAATTATATATATATATATAATGGATATAAATTTTTATGAATTCAATATATTTTTATGAATATAATATGAAATAAATTTCAAGGCATAAAATTTAAAATTATTTGATATATTTTATAATTTATAAAAATCCTAAGTTAACTTAAAATGATAAGATCATAAAAAAGATATATTTATTATTTTAATAAATTGGAATATACAAAGCTAATATAAAAAATCATATGCAATGGTTTAATTCTTATAAATTTTAGTAGGGGTAAAAATAAAACTTGAATTCAAATCAACTTAGGAATTGATCCCTAGCTAAAATTACCCAGCTATATATATATTTTCTTGTAGTGAATCCATGAGTCTCAAAAGAAAGAATGTATCACAATACCAGTAATACCTAAAAAATATAAAAAATGTTAATTACCTTAAAAAAAATTTTGAATAATTTTCTCTAATAAGTATCATAATAGATAATATCTATGAATATCCTTAGATAATTTTGATTTTCATTGCATATCTCTTAATATTATGTAATTATTTCAGTATCTTCCCTAAAAATAACTATTAGTACTTCTTTATTTCTTTTCTTCCTACAATATGTAACGATAAAAAAAATCTCTTATATCTACATATGGATATCATATTATTAATATCTCAATTAATAGCTACAATAAGTTGGTATCATACAAATAATTTTGATACTAACAATTGGTTTGCTTCATTCAAAATGTCTTACTAAAATTCTACTTTTTTTACTCCCTTCTTGCATGTTTATTGTATGTGCCTGCTACCCATAGTATGTGATGTACATAAAGTTTTCTATGCATAGTAAGAGAAAAAATGGCATGACTAATTTTTTTTTGCTTCTAGAATCACTATACATGGGATGCAATGACCGTGCAACAAAGGTACTAAAATAAGATGGTGGCACACATTTTCTTGTGTTTAAAGTTTCGTATTAAGCATATCTTTTTCTTTACAAAAGATATTATATTGGCTTGAATACACATGCACTATGTGAATTAAAAATATGAAAAATCTCACTATCCAATAAAAATATACATATAGAAGATACCCTTATATGCTAAGCAAGATAAATTGAAATAATGTATATATTGGATACTCTTATCCATAAAAAAAATAATAAAATAAAATAAAAAATTATTTAAAAAATTGAAATTATAACATAGTAAGTTTTCTGTGAGAGTTTTGGTGATTTGATGACTTGATTTTGATGACACTAACCTCAATAATGAAAATAATAACAAAATTAATATGAATAGATAACAACACTTAATACTTATACATGCCATTTACTCTCTGTATAAAAAAGAATACTTTGAAAACTTACGAAATTTAAAAAAAAACATGAATGTTTCAAAAGAGCAAAAGACTCACAAAAAATTTATGAAAATGTCTCACATGGAGGCTACAATAATCAAGAGTTCCATATAAATTTATGAAAACCAAGAGATATGAGATAAAATTTTCAAAAATCACATTTAGCAGCTTTTCTCTTCCATTATTTTTTTCTTGCTTAATATCAACCACATTTCTTTTGTTCAAAGTTGGCTACAATTAGGTTTCAAATATCTTAACTATACACATTAACATGAAATATTAAAGAAATTATTCATTTTCAACATGGAACACTTACTCTAAAAGTAAACAAAAACTATCAGAAACTAAAAGATCTATCTCCTAGTTTACAGAGTAAGAGAATCCAACCCCTTTCATGCTGAAGTCTAAGTAAGAGGCACTAACAATCTTAGATATAGTTGGAAAAAAAATAATAGAACTTTCCAGAGACCCCTTGGATCAAATAGCTATTGTATATAATCTATTTCATCTTTCTACAAAAGTAAGTATAGAAGCTTAGTTAAAAATAATGATTCGTGGAAGATGCATTATAAGTTTTTTTTTGTCTTTCACAATTAGGGCAATACAACGACTCAGAGAAGATGCATTAAAATAAGGTATACCTTACAGAATTGTGTATGATGAACAGGAGCTTAGTTATAAAATTAGCAAGGCTACTTCCCTTCGTTTGGTAAAAATAATTTAACTCTAAATTATTCATGTATTTCAATTACTAAAATAGCTCAGGAAATCAAAAAATATTATGAAAAAACAACCAAGAGCCCTACAATAAACAAAATCTTAGTAGTGCGAAAGATAGGATTAAAGTATAGTGGAAACTAGAAACTTAGTTTGACTGCATGGAATAAATCATTGATTATGAGATGGGCGTCTTACCTTCAATTCATAAAAGTATTGAGTGTGGAGATCAAAAACACCTTCACCATGTTCGAGCGCAATTGAACCAGAGACACCTCGCCGTGTTCAAGAAGAATTGAACTAGAGATCGATTGCAGTTGAACCAGAAATGCCTTTACCTTGATCGAATGAAATTTAACCAAAAATGCCTTTGCCTTATTCAAGCATAGTTGAACCATAAACACCTTCACCTTCTTCGACCTTAATTGAACTAAAAACAACTACATCTTCTTCAACTTGACCAAAATTGAACGAAATACTCCTATGCCTTCTTCGATAATATGAATTATATTAATATTAATAAATTGTTTATTTTAGCTTCTTATTAGTAGTACTTTTTATTCATGTTTATTTATTAATTAAAATATTATAAAAATTATTATAATTATATAATAAATTTTATAATGTTTTTAATACAAATATTTAAAAATCAGAATTAAAATTTTCAGAAAAATATTTTGTATAATTTTTTAATTAATTTATAATTAAAAAAATAGTTATTTTAGTCTTATTTAATATAAATTTTTATTCGTATTTATATATTTATAAATTTTTTTATTTATAATATCATATTTTTATAATTATATGAGGAGATTGTGTCTTTCAAAGATCACTCATCTATAGACCATAACATATCTTAAATTTAGAAAATTAAATAAAATATTAAAATCTCTAGCCAAAATAAGTATCACTCATCTATAGACCATGTCTTTCATGACATATCTTTATAATTATCACTAGCCCAAAAAGCTAGGGAAAAATTTTTATCTAAATGCATATATTTTGAGAAAATACACATTTAAGGAATAATAGCTTCCAATTTTATATAAAATTGTAAAAAAATAAATTCAAAAATTTATTTAGCGACATATTTTGTTTTGATCTAATTAGCTAGAGAAATTCTATCGCTAGATTCATAGCTATTCTACCGATTTATAATTTCGTGGAATCAACGAAAAAATTAGCGATGGATTATTTCTGGATCTGATTAGCTAGAGAAATTATGTCGCTAAATCCATCATTATATTCCAGATGTAATTAGCTAGAAAATTTTGGTGCATAAATCCATCACTATATTCCGGATGTAATTAGCTAGAGAAATTTCGTTGTTAAATCCATCACTATATCCCGGATGTAATTAGTTAGGGAAATTCGATGCATAAATCTATTACTATATTCCGGATGTAATTAGCTAGTGAAATTCCACCACTAAAACCATCGCTATATTTGTGGCTTTTCTTTGATTGGAAGCTATGAAAAAAATAGCGATGGATTATATCCAAATCTAATTAGCTAGAAAAATTCCATATATAAATTCTTACTATATTTGTGACTTTTCATTGTGCGGAATCTATAAAAAAATAGCAAACGATTATGTTTAGATCTAATTAGCTAAAGAAAATATATCGCTAAATCCATAGCTAAATTATGGATTTTATTAGCTAGAAAAAATCCGTCGCTAAATCCGTTGCTAAATTATGGGTTTTATTAACTAGGGAAAATCTGTCACTGAATCCATAGCTAAATTACTGATTTTATTAGCTAGTGAAAATTCATCGCTAAATCTGTCACAAAATTACAAATTTTATTAGCTAGAGATATTCCGTCGCTAAATCCGTTGATGAATTTCCCACTTTTCTTGAATGGATTTTTAGAAAATTTTTCATCGCTAATCTGTCGCTAAATTCCCCGCTTTTGTTGAGCGGAATTTAAGAAAATTTTTCGTCGCTAATCCGTCGCTAAATTCCCCATAATTTACGAAAAAAAATTTATCGCTAATCCGTCGCTAATTTTAATTTCAATGAAAAATCATAAATCTCTTGCTATTCCCTAGATAATCCCTCACTATTTAGCTAGGGATTGATACCTAGCTAAAATTCCTTAGCAAAATATACATTTTCTTGTAGTGGATCACTTCACTATCATGTTGCATGTATGGCTCACATTTAGGAGTAAGACTAGTGGCTGGTGGGTTCATGAGCTTTGTTTTAGACGACTGTCCATTGTCATTAGTTTTGTGAGTATGAGAACCATGATAAGATTAAACTCCTCCATGGTAGGTGACACATTCATGGTCTGAGCAAAATTCTCATATCTTTTAGTACCATGACATTAGAGGTGTTAATCGAACAGGGTCGGCCTGGCACGGCACGAGGCACGACACGGTTTGGTCATACCTAGCCCAGCACGGCACGAGGCACGACACGGTTTGGCCATACCTAGCCCAGCACGGCATGTGAATTTTTTGTGGCCATGCCCGTGTCGTGCCTGTCCATGGCATGAACTATGTCGTGTCATGCCGAGACCAATCGTGCCTTGTGCTGTGCCTGGCCCGGCACAGTCCCATGGCTCGTAGGCATTGTACCTCGGCACGACCCGAGAAACAACCCTAGTGGCAGAATCTGAGCCAGAGAGTTCAGGAAACTATTAGGGCTCGGGTCTAATTCCATCCCCCCCCCCCCAAAGTCCAACTGTTTGAAATTTAAAAATTAAAAATTTTGAATTTTAGCGTTTGGATTTCGCCTCCAACGGCAATGGGACAAAATCCGACTGCCCACATAATTTTGCCCTAAAAAAATACTTTTTAAAAAAATTCATAATTATATTTTATAAAAGCCCCCCCCCCCCACCCCCAACGTCCAACTGTTTGAAATTTAAAAATTAAAAATTTTGAATTTTAGCGTTTGGATTTCGCCTCCAACGGCAATGGGACAAAATCCGACTGCCCACATAATCTTGCCCTAAAAAAATACTTTTTAAAAAAAAATTCATAATTATATTTTATAAAAGCCCCCCCCCCCCCCCCCCCCCTCTAATTTTTATGATTTTCAAAAATATTAATTCTTACTCTCTCAGATCTCTCTCCTAATATTCTTTCTTTCGGGATTTTGGCTCAGCTTTTTAGGACTCGCAACTCAAGCTTGGCTTTGGAAGTTAGAATGTTGGTGTACGTGCTTTACCTTTACACTACTTTACAGGTATTTTTGTCTTATTTTAATTATATGACTAAAACTCTTAACTTAACATAAAAATTAATATTTAAAAATAATTACTTTTTTACTTTTTTTCTCTCTCTCTCTCCTCTTTAATATATCATCTTGTCTAAAAAATCAAAAAATGACTAATACTAATGAAATTAATTTAAATTTAGAAAATGAAAATCTTACACAGGTTTGAGGCTGCTGAAACTTTTGTTTCTCCTGTCGTCTCAACACAAATATATAAAAAATAAAAAACTATGAGAAATTTTGTAGTTTGGACTCATTTTAATATAATAAAATAAAAAAAATTCTAGAGGTGAGGAAGAAGAAATGATACTGTGCAAATAGTGTAAGAAAATTTTTACTTCTAATAGAGCTTTTGGAACAAGGCACCTTAAGAGGAATGCTGAATTTTGAAAGAAAAAATATGGTGTAGTAGATCCTAGGCAAACCCAACATATGATTGTATTTTTTGAGGCAAGATTAATTCAGTCTCAAAGTTTACCCCTTCGTATACCACAACGAGTTGGGTAGGGAAGGCATAACCAAACTTATCACCTTGATGGTTCTTCTGATCATATTTTTGGAAGATCCAAGGGTATTGAGCATTATGTAGACATATTTTCAGCCTGCTTATCTTAGGATTTCTATGTCCAGATCTAGGAATGACATACTAAAATTTTATAAGTTAGAAAAACAAATAATAATTAATGAATTTATGGCATATAGTGGAGTGGTGTCCGTGATGTCTGATAGTTGGACTAGTCATGATGATCTATCTTATGTATGTCTCAACGCCCACTATGTAGATTCTAAATGGACTATGAATAAAAAAATTTTAGAATATTCTGAGATTCTCCATCCTCATGATAGCTCGACCATTTTTGAGTTTATGATGATGATCTTTGAAGAATATAAATTCAAAATAAAATTATTAGTATCACATTTAATAACGTATATAATAATATAGTAGCGATTAACATATTTGTTAGGAATATTAGAGACACACCATTAGGAGAGATTTTCTACGTCAGATGCATGTGTCACGTGATTAACTTGATTGTACAAACGGGTATGGAAGTGTGTTCCCCCGCTTTGGATAACATACGCACCTCACTAAAATACATTCACATGCCTCCTAGACAACAGAAGTTTGACAGTCTCTATTTGTCTGTGAATCTTAAGAAAAAGAAATTTTAATCGGATGTGCGACACTGTTGGAATTACACATACCTGATGTTGGAGTTATGTGTTGGATACGAACACATGATATCTGACTACGTCAATAGTAAGAGTGATGACCTTTTTATTGACTACACTAACTAGGCTATAGGAATTTCATTTATAAATTCCTAAAGATTTTTTTATGACATGATGAACATGTATTTGTCAGTTTATATTCCCATGACTTGCATTGCACTCAGGTGCATATGTAACATTAGTAGCATATTTAGATAGTATTTAGCTGACCCGAGACTTAGCCATATGGTTGCAGAGATGGAAACCAAGTACTTAAATTATTGGTCCACCATTCTATCTGTGTATTATCTCGTTGCATGTATAGACCCTAGGGTTAAGGTGGAAGGGATAGATAACATTTGGACTTACTTTTCCTCGTGCAAGAATCAAGAAGACCCACCTAAAGGGTTTATTCACGAGAAGTTGACTGATCTTTTCACATACTACGATACTAGGTATGGTGGTAGTAGTAGTGAGACTGAGTATGAACATGGATACCATATTTAGAGATGATGATTTTTCATTCCGTTAGCGAGGGGGAAACGATAGGGTGGACCATCAAATAGGAGTGAGCTTTCTCAGTACTTAGATACCAATTACTACTCAATCTTATCATATTCTAATACTAAGAATCTTGATATATTATAGTGGTGGAATTCATACGAGTCCACCATTCTCGTGCTATCTAAGATGGCATGGGATCTACTGACTCATTTGGTTTTGAGCATAGCATCGGAGATTGCTTTTTCTATTGTAGTGAATATGATTTCAAATAGGAGATCGAGATTACGTCCGAATATTTTTGAGGCTTTAGCATGTATGAAGGATTGGGAGGATTTGAGGTTTAGCATCCATAATCATACTCAGATGGGAACTACAGCGAAAGTGAAAGAGTTAATTACTAATGATGATCCATATGAAAGTGATTTTGATGTTGAGGTTGAGGATAATAATGATACATTGATGGACGATTGATGAGGTTGCCACTTTATGCATGACGATTGATGATTTAAAGATTGTGACATACCAACAGTGACACTTATGTTACAGTTATGCTCATGCTTATAAGTTTTGAGTTATGTTTGATTCTGATTTTTGATTTGGATATTTTGTACTCATTTTTATTTACATTGTATTTTCTTTGGTTTGGGCATTTGGCTTTGTGACTTTGTAATTTTTGTTAAAGAAAATTTGTGTTTATTTTATTTTTGTATTTAAGAATTTCATTAAATTTTCTAAAATTTAATTCTAATAAATTATAATCTAAATCTATTAATCTAATTAAAACTAATAACATAAAAAAATAAACTTTATAACTTTTCAAAATTTTTCAATTTATAATTTAAATATTTTTAAACATTATTTAATTTATATTTTATAATTACATAAATATTATAAACAAAAAGTTTATTTTTTTAAACCAGCCCGTACAGGCATGACCTGGGATGGTAAAAAACTAGCTGTGCCGGTGGGCCATGTCGGGCTTGGCCTAAATAAATCATGCCTAACTCGGCACGGAAGTACTATTGAGTGGCTTAAAATTGTGTCGGGCCAGCCTAGCACAACTTGTTTGACACCTCTGCCAAAAGCTTATTTGACCCTTAACTGCTAAAGAGAGTCCAGTTGTTTAGAGAGCATGTTATGACAATAACTTTAGCCCAGAAGCCATGCTCCAAACCTTCCCAACTACTCATAGATCTAGTTTTCTCAAATGTATACATGATGCTCACTATCCTTGGATCTTTCGAAAATCTGATCAGAAGAACCATCAAGGTGATAAGTTTGGTCATGCCTTCTCTACCTAACTTATTGTGGTATATGAAGGGGGTAAAGTTTAAGACTGAACTAGATTCAGCCTCAAAAAATGTATTTCTAGGTTGGGTTTGCTTAGGATCTAATACACCATGTTTTTTGGTACATATTTCAGCATGCCTCTTAAGGTGCCCAAACCCAAATGCACTCTTACAAGTAAAAATTTTCTTACAATATTTGCACAGAGTCATTTCTTCTTCCTCACCCCTAATATTTTTTGTTTTATTATATTAAAATGAGTCCAAACTATAGAAGTCTTCATAGTTTTTTATTCTTTATATGTTTGGGTTGGTCTACTGGAGAAACAAAAGTTTCAGCAGCCTCAGATCTTTGTGTAAGATTTTCATTTTCTAAATTTAAATTTATTTCATTAGTATTAGTGTTTTTTTTTTGGTTTTTTAGACAAGAGGATAGATTAAAGAGTAGAGAGAGAGAGAGAGAAATTAAAAAATTAATTATTTTTAAATATTAATTATTATGTTAAGGTAAAAGTTTTAGTTAAATAATCAAAAAATCAAAAATACCTGTAAAGTAGTGTAAAGGTAAAACATGTGTACCAAAATTCTAACTTCCAAAGTCGAGCCCGAGTTGAGTCCCAAGACGCTATGCCGAAGTACCGAGAGAAAGAATATTAGGAGAGAGATTTGAGAGAGTGAGAATTAATGTTTTTGAAAAACATAAAAATTAGAGAGAGGGGGCTTTTATAAAATATAATTATGAATTTTTTTTTAAAAAAGTATTTTTTTTATTTTTTTTATTTTTAATTGATTTTTTTGGGGTAGAATCATGTGGGTCGTCCGATTCTCCCCCATAGCCGTATGAGGCTAAATCTAATGGCTAAAATTCAAAATTAATTATTTTTTTTTATTTTTTAATTTCGAACCATTGAAGATTGGGGTCGGGCCAGTGGGGTGGGTGGGGGGGCGTGGAATCGGACCTAGGCCTAGGTGGTTTCTCGGGTCTTGCCGAGGTACCATGATGGGCCCGGCACAGCATTGTGCCATGCCAGGCATGGCACAGGGCCTAGTTGGCCTCGGCACGGCACGACACTGTTCGTGCCATGGACAGGCACGACACGGGCATGAGTAATTCCCATTTGCCAGGCAAGGAACGACCGAATCATTGCTCTGCAGGGTCGGTCCGACCCGGTTGACACCTCTAGCTTTTAAGTTCTCGATAGAAAGAAGCTGGATGTTTCTTATTACAAGGTGTTGGAGTGTGATAATTATGTTCATGTGCCTAAAGAAATTAAAAATAAGTTTGACTTCAAATCTTTGAAGTATAAATTTATTAGGTAAAAAGATGGTGTCAATAGCTACAAGTTGTGAATCTTAAGAACAAGATCTAGAAACTATTGTACAAAATGTTGTTTGTTATATGTCTTGGCCTTTGGAGTTGCAACATAGAAAATTAAGGCCATGACTCTCCTTGTGAAGACTAGAGTTGCAACATGGAAAATCAAAGCTGTGACTTTCTTTGTAAAGACAAGAGCTGTGACATGAAGAATCAACGTTGCAACTTTGGTGGTGTGACAATAACAGAATCTAGAGTCACGACATGAGTTTCTAGACTAGTTGTGAATGATAAACTTGTACTCATTGAAGATAATCAAAGGTGTGTAAAAGAGGTCGAGGCAGCATCACCTTTGAAAAGGTCTACATGTGTTAAAAGGCCACCTAATAGGTATGCAGACAATGTTTTCTATTCCTTTCTAGTTTTTGACGACTAGCCCAACACTATGGAGGAGGCCAAAGGCTCATGAGAAATCAAAACAGTGAGAGCAAGCCCTAGATGAGGAGTTGTTTTCCATGAAAAAGAATCAAACCTAGAAACTTGTGAAGTTATCTTCGAAACAAAAAACAATAGGATGCAAGTGGATGTTCAAGTGGCGAGTGAAGGTTGATAGACAGCTTGAAAAGTACAAGACAAAGTTGGATGCAAAAGGTTACTCACAAGTTGAAAGAATTGACTAGGAGAAATCTTCTAACTTATAACCAAGTTAACATCCATTCGAATGGTGCTAGTTCTTGCAGCAAAATATGATTTGAAAGTAAGCATGTTAATACTTATACTTGTTAGATTAGAAAATGGGTAAATGTTCATTCTATCTTATGGTAGTGCAATCAGAAGTCTTATGTATGCAATGATTGCACAAAATCTGACATCTCATGTGTAGTGAAAGTTTTAAGCAGATTTATATCTAACCCTATGATGAAGTATAAACATCATATGAAAAGGGTTCTCATTTATATATTTGGGACTAGTAATCTTGTATTATATTCTGATGGAAACAACAATGAACGGAGATGTGGGACCAACGAATCTATTGATGTTGATTGATATAAATTAGTAAATAGTAGAATTACACAACTTGGATTTATCTTCATGTTGCATGGTTGATCTATGAGTTGGATGAGTAAGAAGCAATTAGTCATTTTTTTCTAATCCACATAGGTAGTATATATGCCTCTTATACAAGTGAGAAAAGAAGTGACATGCATTAGATAATTGGTTGGATGTCTTTACTTCGAGTAGAAGACATTGAAGCTTTACTATGATACTCTGAATGCTATTCACTTAGTAAAGAATCCAAAGTTTCATGCACAGATAAACCACATTGAGATTTAACATCTTTTATTCGGGAACAAGTTGGATATAAGCTAGTTGAATTGGAGAAAGCTGAAACGAACAAGGACTATGTTGATTACTTGATGAAAGTTGTGTTTTTTTGTAAATTCCAGTGATGTGCAGCGAAGACAAGATTGATGAAGCATTCACCAAGTGAGAAAATGTTGGGAATGACCTATCCTTTAGTCAGGGTCTCAAAAAATCCCATATAGTAGCTGAAGCAAATTCATGGTGTCGCGATGTGACACATATGTCACAACAAGATTATCATGTCATGACATGTATTTGATGTCATGACTAGACCTTGGAATCACAACTTTATTTATGATGTTGTGACTTAATCATGGAACCATGACTTTGCCTATGGTGTTATAACTTAGTTATGATGTTGTGATTAGATACATAATGTTTTGATTGTGCTTTTGTGTTATGATATGTTTCATGTTGTAGCGACATACTTTGTAGTCATCTTATTATAAATAGTGGACTGGCCTAATTATAAAAGAAAGAAGTAGGGCATACTATTACTTGTATCTTGTTTAAGTGAAATCCTTGTGTGTGATTGTAAATCCTTATCGCCCCTATTCTACTTGTCTGACTTTTCTCTCTCTCTCTCTCTCATGTTCTCTTAATCTATTACTTCCATTTTTCCACCACACTTGATCCCCATAATTGGGGAGGATCTTCAAATGGGCTCTTAAAACTACAAAGTGCCAAGTGCTAGTAGCTACCACCGCCTTGGTTGAACTAGACACTAAATTGTATCTGGCCATGTCGTGTCAGCATTACTCTAACCTAGCACACATTGGAATGGGCAAATTCACCAGCCGAGATATTTGATTGTGTCAAGCCTTCCTTCCTAGGACATATGCCAATGAGAAATGATCTAGAGTGACAAATGATAAATCATGATGTGTCAGGCACTATACATACGGTGGCCTAACTGGTGCACATGGCTCAATTGAAACATTTAGACTTATTGTTCAAAATGCCATTGAATGCCAATGCTATATGCTTCAGTACACCACCACCACATCTATACTTTCATGCATGCTTGTTGTGTCCAATTGTCATTATCTCTGTTGCCATCACCACATATGATTTCAATGATCACTTCATGGTGTTGCTATTGGAATGAAAAAATAATAATTTTATTATTTTATTCTAATTTAGTTTTGATATTATATTAGAACAATATAATAGTAAAACCATAAACATAATAATACTCTAATATATCTATATTTAAAATGTCTTTATATAATGAGCAAACATAATTGATCCAGCTCATATTTCAGGTGTTGCCATCAAAAATACAAAAAACACAAGAACTAATAAAAAGAGAACAACAACACAAACAAAAGATTTATGTATTTGATAATTTTTTTTATTATTACTTTGAGATATACAAAGAAATATTTCTTTCAATATAGATAATAATTTTTTTTTATTTTTCAGATAATTTATGAAATTATAAAATAACAATTTAAGAAAAATATAAAAAATTAAGAAGTGCAAGACATTAAAAATATATGTCAGAATGATTTATCATTTATTACATGTATTATGTGATTATACATCACATTTCCTTCATTGACACATCATAATGAAATGAGATTGGTGATAGGAAGAATAAATATTTAATAAGACAATTCAGATATCATAATTAGAAACATAATTCCAAAACACTATTGGAGTGATTTAGTTTTAATTATAATATAATTCATCGATCAAATATATGCTTCTATCATTTCTTATTATATTTCATATCCAACATTTTAAATATATGCTTTTTAATTTGTTTCTTAGAATTTTTTGATGCACATATTTTATTCTTGATTACTCTTTAGGACGAGAAAAGTTGGTATCTAAGGCTTTGAGATTAATATTCCTAGGATACATTAGCATCCAAAGAGGAAACATGTATTTTTCTCTATATATTATTATGATTTTAGTGAGTGAAAATATTTTCTTTTTTGACTAGTATATGTTTTTGAACGAGTCTAAGATGAATGCAAATTAAATATTGTATGTAGATACATCATTCTTCTTTCCTTCTTATAACTTTACCTATTTAAACTATTAATAAAGGGAATCACATATTAGTTATATCTAATTATGTTTGTACTCAATATGATAGTGCAGATATATATATCATCATCATCATATATAATTCTAAAGATAATGATAGTGGCGACTTCAATATCCACTTTGATGTTTCATGAGTTATTATTCATCAGCAACTTTTTTGCTTGATCATGAATTTTCAACCTTAAATCTTTCTAGTCCTTCAAGTACGCAAGTTTCTCTATGATATATAATCAAAGTCTATATCTTTATCTAAAATAATATTGACAACCATAGAAAAAGTAGAATTCAATGCTATACTAGAACTAGATATGTTAGAAGATCACATGTCATCTTGATAACACATAATAGGTAGATTCGTATAATTTTTATCAATTAAAAAATATCCAAATTTTCATTTTTATCATATGATATGATGAAATAATGATTAGTAGTGAGAAAGCTCACTTTCATTTTGATTGACCACTTTGATGTTTGTTTCTTGCTAACTAAATAAAAAAGGCATCAATTAATAATATAGTATCTATGTCTGTATTCGTAGTCTCGCTACAATTACTAAACATGGTATCGTAATATGTAAATATGTTAATTAATTTTCATCAATAAAATATTCATGTTCTTCAATTGGTTCATATTGGTGAATATGTATCTTAATATATTTTCTACCTCTTCCTATTTAACCTTAGTATCCATACAGATAGTCAAAAATTTTATAATAGAAATGAATGACTAGTATTTTAAATATTTAGTTTCAATTTCAATAGTTATGACACAAAATGCATGTTCTTTATACTTTCTAAATATGTTACTAGTACCACATAGACATTCAAGTGTAATGGAAGTGATTAGAGTGTATAAAGATGAACATATGTTCATATCATAAAAAACTTTTAGGAATTTTATAAAAGAAATTTTTATATCAACTGTCTGAATCAATACTAATAAGTTTGTCACTCTTATTATTGATATAGTTGGATATCATGTGTTGATAGCTATCACCTTACTCTAACATCATGCAGGTATAAATTAAATAGTGTCTCATATATGTTTGAAATTATTTTAGGCCCATTGACAAACATAGACTATTAAACTATTGTTGTTTTTTAGACATCATAAGATATTATAATAAATTTCTTATTTTTTCTAATCTTTGAGATATAATTTTTATTTTAGTTTGTACTATTAGGTTAATTACATGACAGATATAAACAACATGAAACAATTTACCTAATGGTCATTTTCTAATTAATTTGACAAATATATTAATTGTGACTCCTTTATTTGAAGTATTAGTGAATGTAATACTAAAGATTTTATTTTGAATATCATATTCTCTAAATATCTTTATCATACACAAATATAGGGCAGGGTCATCATAAAGATGAATAACCTTGGAAAATCCTATATTTTTAGTAAGTTTTTACTTAGAATCTACATAAAGGGTGATGAGACATATGAATAATTCTTCATCATGATTAGTTTGTATGGCGGACATCATGGACACTTTTGTTATATTTTATAAATTCATTATTATTAATTATTTTTATTACTTATAATATTTTATTATATTATTCTTACTAGTAGATCTAAGAATTCTATAATAGGTAGATTGAAAATAAGTTTACATAATATTGACTATACTAAGATTCTCCAAAAAACTAATAGAAAAACTCATGATAATAATCAATTTGGCTATGCATACCCTCCTAAAGTCATTGTGGTAAATGAAAGAGGCCAATATAGCTAAAGTTGATCCAACTTCAAAGGATTTATCATTAAGTTAGGTTTGCCTTGGATCTAGTGCACCATATTTTTTGGTGTATTAATTGTTATATCTATTAAGGTGCCCAATGCCACTTGTAGTTTATATATATATATATATATATATATATATATATATATAATAATTTATAATATATATACTATGCTAATTCTTATTTGATATTCCTAGAATTTTTAATTTGTATTATGTTAAAGTGAGTCTATACTATTGATTTTCATTTAATTTTGGCCTCGAATCTTTCAGCAATGTTATCATTATTATTTATATCAATGTTAAAATCAATATCAATAAAATTATAATTTTCCATTGTTTTTATTTAATTTATATTTTTAAATTTAAAAATTTTAATAATTTTAAAATTATAAAAATTATTAATTACAACATGAATTAATAATAAAAAATAAATATGTACCATAATAGCATAATATTTTTTTAGCGGTAGTCGTAGTCTTCTTTCTTATTTCTAAACTTACTAGCTGAGTGCATAGAATAGACTACAAAGTAGAGTACAAAAGATAAGAGAGCAAAAAAGAGAGGAAAGAAAATGAGTGTGATGAATATCAAAAAATTTCTATTCTATATTTATGGAAATTTATTATATTAAAATAATATTTTTTTTATTTTATAATTTTTTTAATAAATAAAATCGGTAGAAATCTAATAGTTGTTTGATTTCTATCGTGTTACATGTAGTAGTTGGAATGAAATTTGACCACATTAAAAAATAGTAAAAAGAAAATTTTATTTTTTATTTTTTTTACCGACATCAAAAGTAACAAGTATAACCTCTTGCTTTCTTTATTGGGACCCATTATGTAAAAGTAATGGGAAACTGCCATTTAGGGTTTGGGGTTAAAAAAAACTTGGTCATGACCTATGACCTCTAACCCATGCCCTCACCGACTCACCATGCTTGTGGAGCTAGCATGAGGCACGGTTGGTCCCAACTTGGCAAGGCACGAGCCATTCCATAGCCCACTATGACCATAGTCAAAGCATGATTCTGTATTATGTTGTGCTGGGACTGGCATTGCTATTTTGGGTTGTGACTCATTTCGTTCCTAGGTTGCCTGAGCCACTTGACACTTCTATATCTATCAACAAATTTAGATTATAATGATTTTGGAGATAATGATATTTTTTTGGGTAGGGAGGGCCCTACTAGCCAAAATTATGTAATAGTTTATAAGTCTTCACTATTATAAAGTCATTTTGAGTTGATAACTTGGAGACTTATCCTCCTAAGACATATAGTATATAATAAAAGAGTGATTGACATACCTAGCCTATTCAAACTAGAGGCAAGCCTACAAAAAAGTCAGATGATTCTGTAGGCATTCATTCTGATCTTGATCTTATGATCCCTCTTTGAAATAGATATATGAGATGTACTTTGTACATGATTTTTTAGATTTTATTATACTTTCATTTTTTTCTTTTATTTCTTTTAATACTTTTCTTGAGAGTATTATATTATTCAAATTTTCTTCTGAAATATTATTTTATTAACGATATCATACTATAATGATAAATCTAGATGAAGAGATGGAATGCCTTAAGAAGAGATTTGTAGTGAAAGGATTCATCTAGGTATTTGGTGTATACTACTATAATACTTAATCATTAGTGACCAATATTCTTATTCCTCTTCAGAATAGATATATATGATATACTTTGAGCTTGATTTCACAGAATTTATTTGTAATTTCATTTTTTATTGTATTTTTTTAATTCTTATCTTGATAGTGTCAGGATATTTAAGTTTTTTTCTGAGTTATTATTTTATTAATGATGTAATACTATTATAGAAGAGTTACATATTTTTTGCTCTAATTAGACTTGTGAACTAGCATCATAACTTTTAAGAAGGTTTATTGATGATTGCATGTTGATGTTCACTATGATGAAAAATCTAGATGGAAAGATAGAATGTCTTAAGCTGAGATTTGTAGTGAGGGGATTCACCTAGGTATTTGGTATAGAATAATAGAATACTTAATCTTTAGTGACCAAGGTGATCTCAATACAAATTCTTATTTATCTTGCGACATGTCACAATTGGTAGATTAACTAACTAGATATGAAGAATATATTTTTCATGATAACCTCGAGTAGAAAGTATATATGAATTAACCACCTGAGTTATAAGCAGCATAGTCGGATATAATTTATAGATAATGAAAGATATTGTATGGCCTAAAATAATAGTATTCTATTATTATATAATTTGAGGTTTTCACATGCATTCATCTCATTTGCATTATATAGATTTGTTTCTAATTTTTCTTTATTTTTTAAAAGTTCTAATGGAAAAATGCTTTTGTTGATTGTATATGCAGATGATATTTTGATTATCATATATAACGAGTTAAACATTAGTCAATTGGATGAGTATGCTCAAACATAATCTTAGGTGGATGACCTTATGTGACTCAAATATTTTTTTTTGCATAAAGATGCCTTATTATATGATGTATATCATCTTATCACATAGAAGATATGCATTTGATATTCTTGTAGATATTTTTTGGATTTTATATCAGTAGATACTTTTATTTATTTAAATATCAACTTTAATTTTGACGCAACTATTTTGACTGTGATGATATTCGATATAAATATCAAGTTCATCTTGATGCAACTCTTCACATATTGAAGTATGTAAAAAAATTTGTAGGACTTGGGATATCTTTAAGAGATCATGAATACCTGTAGTTAACTATATATACAAATTTGAGCTTGATATTAGAATGTAATGAGAGAAGATCGGTGATGTAGTTTTGTATTCTTTTGGATACAATCTTGTCTCATAGAAATGTAAGAGGTAATTATAATTTCATGATCTAATATAGAGGTAGAGTTCATCATGATAATGATAGTTACTTTTGTGATATTTTGAAGGGAGAAGTATATTTCATATAGTTACTTTGAAGATAAATGGGAATAAGATACCAAGAATTGATATTATATCAGTCAGTATACTTAAAAAAAAATTATTATGATTAAGGAACTAAAATGATGAGTACTACCTTAATTTACTATAAATACTACCTTAATTTACTATAAATACTACCTTAATGTACTATAGGTACTACCTTAAGAGCAAAATTAAGGTAGTACCTACAGTATTAATGTAGTATTCATCATTTTAGTTTCTCAATCATAATTATTTTTTTAATTGTACTGATTGATATAATATCAATTCTTAGTACATTATTCCTATTTATTTTCAAATTAACTATCGAATTAATTGTTGATTGGGCGATTCGATTTAATTAGTTTGGGTTTGATGTGAATTTACTACTATGCCCTTACTTAATTTCAATAAACGGACATGTGATATTTGCTGAAAAGATAGATTTTACTATTTACCTTTCATCAATTATCAAGACATGTATATAACTTTTTTTTTTACTTTTTGACATATACAACATAATTTTTTTGAGATATTTCTTTAGTTTTCTCTTTGCTGCTGGAGCTCTTGAAAACTCTTCCTCTTCTTCTCAAGCTCTTCTTCTTCTTCTTCTCTAATATATTAACTTTTGAAATCCTTATTTAACAAGGATTTGTTGTTGTAAAACAACAATCTGGTATCAGAGCATGGTTTCTATCTAAGATTGAAGATCTTTTCTAAATAAATGTTCGAAAATAACTTTTCCAGAATAGACGATCATTTTGACCTAACTTATTCATCATTATTTTTTTAGATTTAGCAAAGATTTGACTAGATCTAGTAAGATCTGAAGGTTTTGTGGTGTTCGAACTATATTTTCTGCAAAACCCACAAATTTCTGTTTGAATTTTTCAAATTTTCAAATAAACATGTTTTCCATAAATAAAAACTTATCAAACTCAAGGTCAATCCTTATTCCCTTGTTTTATGGTGAGAATTTTAACTACTAGCTTTCTAAAATGTGAACCCTATTTATCTCACAAGACATACGAAAAATCATTGTCACTGGATATGTAGAGGCTCCTAATTTCTCTACTCTAGAAGGAAAAGAATTGATAGAAGATAGAGAACTGGGGAAATTAAATGCAAAAGCATTACTGTTCATCCAATAGGGTATCAGTAATGTAATATTTTCTCGATTACTTGGATGTACTCAAGCCAAAGAGGCTTGGTACCTCTTAATCAAAGAATATCAAGTAGATAAGAAGGTACGAGTAGCCCTTCTATACTCCCTGAAAAAGGATTTTGAGAATCTGAGTATGAATAACTCAGACTCTCTCATTGAGTTTTCAATTTAGTTTTCAATTAACTTAAAATACATCTTGAAAACATTTCTAAAACTCGTCTGGTTAAAAAATTATTGATATGTATGCCCACCATGTTCGATGCCATTGTGGCAGTTATAGAAGAAACTAAAGAACTATCAAAGCTTACCATTCAACAAGTCTTAAGCTCATTGAAGTCATATGAAAGGCAATTGATCAAAAGGGCTGAAGGTTCAGGAAAGACGACAATGCAATCAAGATGGGAGAATTAGCCACCAAAAGAAATAAATCAAATTGTAGAAACAAGTTACAGAAAATAGCACACCAGGTATGTTCCTAAAAACAAAAAAGGAGAAAAATAAAATCGAATCATCTATTGCCTCGCATAAAAATCATCACATCTTTTGTAGCAGATGCAAGAGATCAAACCACTCAGCCACTGAGTGTTGGTTTCAAAAATAAAATAAATGCCTAAACTATAAAAAGTTTGGGCATACTTTGAAAGACTGTAAAATTAATCCCAACCATATTGCTGGTCGTGCAGAGCATGTAGTCTTTGTAGAACATGTGTTTTATGCAAATGAAACAAATAATCAAACATCTAAAAATACATGGTTTCTAGACAGTGGTTGCTCAAACCACATGTCCAGTAATAAAAAAATATTTGTGGATTTACTTCAAGTAATAAATTCACAGGGAAATTAGGTAATGGTGACTTAGTTGAGGCAAAAACCAAAGGCAAAGGGGTAATACCCACTTCCACATGAGTCAAACTTATAAAAGATGTATTGTTGGTTCCAGCCCTGGACTAGAACCTACTGAGTGTGGGACAACTAATGGAAAATGGATATAGACTAGTGTTTAAGAATAATACATGTGATATATTTGATCGAGATAGTGACCGACCTTCATGGACAGTGGAAATGTCTAGTAGAAGAAGTTTTCCACTGACATTTAATCAAAAGTTAGATAAGGCATTAATTATGAATATCCAGTCTGCTGCCTCACTATGGCATAAAAGGTTTGGGCACCTAAATTATTTCAGCCTGAAAAACATTTATCAAAAATGACTTGTTAATGGAGTGCCCTCAAACTTTGCCATTCCCACCACAGTTTGTGAAGAATGTTCAATGGGAAAACAAACTAGATAGAGTTTTCCTAAACACTCTTCCTGGAGACCCTCTAAACCACTAAATTTAATACATGCTGATATTTATTAACCCATGTATGTCCAGTCTTTAAGCAATAGTGGCTATTTCCTATGGTTTGTCTATGACTGTACAAGGTATATTTGGGTTTACTTCTTGAAGCACAAGTTAGAAGCACTTGATTGCTTCAAGAAATTTTTATCACTTACTGCAAGACATTCTGGACTTAGTGTAAAGACACTTAGAACAAACAGAGGGGATGAGTTCCTCTCACAGAAATTCATTGATTTCTATGAATTAAAATGAATAATTAGATAACTCACAACTTCTTACTCACATCAAAAAATTGGTATTGTGGAGAGAAAGAATAGAACTGTAATGGAAATGGCCCTTAGTATTCTGAATGAAAAATGTTTACTTAAAGAGTATTGGGTAGAAGCAGTGAACACTTTAGTGTATCTACTCAATAGATGCCCTACTAAAGCATTGTTTAATCTCACTCCATTGCACTCTTGGAATGAGAAAAAATCTAGTATTAAACACTTAAGAGTATTTGGGAGTATTTGCTACTCCCATATACCAAATGCATGTAGAACCAAGTTAGGTTCTAAGAGTCTAAAATACATATTAGTAGGATACAGTCTACAATCCAAGGGGTACATACTATATCCACCAGAAATCAACTCATTTCTGGTAAGTAGAGATATAATAATCAATGAAAACATCAAGTAGAGTGAAAATCTCAATGAAAATGAAGCTGCAAATAAACAAGACTGTAACATTAATGTTATAGCTAGAAATAAACAGAAATGCACATATGGCTTCTACTCCCCTTCTAAATATGCTTCTGAATATGTTTCTAAATCTGCTTCTGAATATGTTCCTAAATCTACTTCTGAATATGTTTCTGAATCTACTACTACATATGTTTCTGAATCAAATTCTGAATATTCTTCTAAATATAGTTCTAAATCTAGTTTTAAATCTAAATCTGAATTTAAGTATGTATTGGAGGAATCAAATAAAATAAATACACCTATCAAATATAAAACGCTATTTGACATATACCAAAGATGTAATTACACCTCATTTGAGTCACTCAACTATGAAGAGTTTGTAAAACATCAATTCTGGATAAATGCAATGAAGATAGAAATGTATATCATTGAAAATAATCAAACCTAGACTTTAGTAGACCTATCCCCAAATAAACACTGTATAGGGGTTAAATAAATTTTTAGGATTAACCTAATACCAATCAGCCTGTATACAAGGCTCGATTAGCGGCCAAAGGCTACACTCAAAAGACTGGAACAGATTACCTAGACACTTTTACTCTAGTAGCAATGTTAGAAAAAATAAGGTTTCTAATAGCCTTAGCTAGACAAAAAGGTTAGAATCTATTCAAACTGGATATAAAGTCTACCTTTTTGAATGGAGAACTCAAAGAAAAAATTTATGTAGAAAAGCCCATTGGGTTTGTAAAATAAGGGAATGAGCACTATGTTTATAATTTACACAAGGCTCTATATGGGCTGAAACAAGCTCCTCGTGCTTGGTATCAACAAATAAACACTTATTGAATCAAGGATTCAAAAGAAGTAAGAGTAAGCCTATACTCTACATTAAGAAAGTTAAGAATTCTAGAATTTTAAATTGTATCTATATATGTGGACGACTTTATTTTTACCAGTAATAAAATTGAATTAATAAATAATTTTATAAGAGAAATAGAGATCAAGTATGAAATGTCAGACCTAGTTAACTTGAAATATTTCTTAAGACTAGAAATATCCCAAGATACAAGTGGTGTGTCTATCTCTCAAACCACATATACAAAAGTAGTATTAAAGAACTTTGGAATGAGAGATTGTAACCCTATTTCCACCCATCTCGAAGTAAACCAGAAATTACATTCTGCCCAAGAAAGATTGGTGAATGGAAAAGCATATAGAAGCTTAATTGGAAGCTTGCTATATGCATCTACAACAAGACCATATATAATATATTCTATCCATTTATTGTCTTGTTTTATGTATGCACCTAATCACATACACCTTAGTGTTAGCAAAAGAGTATTGATATATCTCAAAGGAACTATAGACTTAGTTCTGAAATACGCTAAGACCAACCACACTAAGATATCTGATTATTGCGGTAGTGACTGGGGAGGATGTCCAGAGGACTACAAAACTACCTTTGGATATATATTCAATTTAGGAACTACAACTATTTCTTGGTAGTCCAAGAAACAATCTACAGTTACCCTGTCTACCACCGAAGCTAAATATGTTTAAGCTTCAGTAGCTACATCTCAAGCATTATGGATAAGAAAGCTGTTGACCGATCTAGATAAACCATTAGACTGTCCAACTAGTATACTTTGTGATAACCAATCGACTATATCCAATGCAAGTGATGTGGTTATGCATAGTCAAACTAAACACATAGTCTTAAAATATCATTTTATTTAAAGATGTCATTGAGGCTAATAAAATTAATTTGTTGTTTTGTAGAACAGAAGAACAAGTGGTTGATATTTTAACAAAGCCTTTACCTAGAGAGAAGCTTGTCTATTTTTAGTAAAAGCTCAGACTCTCACCATCTACATCAAATGGGGAAGATTGTTGATTGGGATATTTGATTCATTTGGTTTGGGCTTGCTGTGAATTTACTACTATGCCCTTATTTTCAATAAACAAACATGTGATATTTGTTGAAAAGATAGATTTTAATGTTTACCTTTTATCAATTATCAAGACATGTATATAAACTATTTTTTTTACTTCTGACATACGTGACATAATTTTTATTGAGCTGTTTCTTTTGTTTTTTCTCTCTTGCTAGAGCTTTCGGAAACTCTTCCTCTTCTTCTCAAGCTCTTCTTCTTCTCCTCTAATATATTGCCTTCTGAAATCCTAGTTTAACAAGGATATTTTGTTATAAAAAACATTAATACTTTTCCATATTTTGAATACATAATCTACTCGATGAGATAAGATATTCACTATCCCCCATCCCAATCCTTCATTATGATTGATAACCAATGAAACATATTTTCTTCAATCTAGTGTTTCATGCACACATAAAGCACATAGAAATGGATTGTTTATATCTTAGGAAGAAAACTCATGGCTAGATCATTACTAAACATATATTGAGATTTCATAGCAACTGATGAGCATTTTCACAAATGTCTTGAAGAAACCTCAATTTAATTTTTTTTTAAAGTTTAGCATTGTCGTTTTGTATGTACATGTGAGTTGTTCTAACTATTTTTGCCCATTATATAAGGATATTTAATTTAAAAATTTTATCATGAATGTAATCATATTTATTTTTCAATATTGTTTTATAACAATAACTTTGTAATTTATTTTTTTGGTTTTTTTATTTATTATTTTACTTTACTGTATTTGAATGAGGGCACCCAATATTTGGGTTGTAGTAATCCAATTTGCTTATTTTTTAAAGGTTTGCTTTGTACTCTTACCATGTGGAGTAAATTGAATTTATTATGTTAGGTTTATTTAGGTGACATTGAATTCTAATATGATATCATAGCCAATGTCATAGAAAAATGAAATCTTAGAGATAAGACAAATGCACTATACTAGCATAGTGCACATGAATATGTGCTATAGTCATGCACACATGTTCTAATGAATGAGGTGCACATTTGCTATGAGCCACCATTTACTATTGTCGCACTCATTCCATGTGACTAGCATTCACATAGTGGGTGTACATGTCCATGCCATGTGAGTTGTAGTGGTGGCAGAATTACAAGGCATCGCCAAACCCCTAATTTTTGGTGTGACACTATTTGGAAACCTAAAACATTTCTATCCCTAATATAGAGAGAAATAGAATCTAAATTAAGGTAAGTTGTTCCCTAGGGGCGATTTGTCTTGGATGACATATTTTTTGAGGATATTAAAATTTCGATTATTACTATTCGGAAGCTAAAACCCCAAAATTACTTATTGTGAGTTAAAGAGTCATGAATTGGCTCTTTGTTGATGGACTGTCGAATCACATGACAAAAGAACTATCCAATGATGAAAGACAGATAAGTGAAAGAAGGTAGATTCTCAGTATAATAGTGATGTGAGAATTAATCTTGTTAAAATTGACTTCAACTTTTCATCTCACACTACATGTTGATTTTATCTGAATTTGTTGTATTATTAGACTCATCTCAAATGACACATATATATGATGTAGTTATTTAGCTTTTTTACTAAGACTAGAAAGGATTAATGAGGAATAATGAGTTTGGATATGTAGTTCCAATAACCATTCCAAATTGAGGTTGATGCTACAAAGAGTGAATTGCTTAAAAATTTTTTGTGCATGATATTTTGATAGTCACTGTCCAATAACTTTTCATTATTCCACAACCATGTTTTAGGAGATAAGTAGTTTTTGACTAAACCATTGTTTTTCCATTGAGCTATTTAGTTTGTGAGGTAAATTGAGAGATAATGTAGAAACATCTCATGTTGTACTTGCTAGTAGTGGAATGGTTACGAGCTATAGTGAAGGTAGAGATAAAAGAGTCTCAGTTCAATTTACACCTTGCAAGAGGATGGGGTAGACTAGGAAATGTTGTTTGATATTATTTCAGAAATAAAGATTTAGAGCACTACATATAGTTGAGAGAAACACATCAACTACAAGATTCATCAAAGGGTCCTCACTAGTCATCCCATTGTAACTTTTGCTGAAAGGGGATATTCGAGATTCCTTTTCAATGTTGCAACAACAAATCATTATAGGCTCCAAAGGCCCAAGTACCATAGCTCTTATAATGTTTACTCAATATCCAATACCCATATTACATACATAATGTGACATAGAAGCAATATACAACACAATAACTTAATAATGAAATTATACAAATGGTCCTCTTATATAATGGAAAATTATATTGGTGTAGTTGTTTCCTTGGGTAGTCATATCAACATTATATAAAAAGAAAAATTATAAAAAAGCTAAAAAAATTATAACACTCCCTATCAAATTGTTATGTACAAGTCTAAAATATTAAGCTTGAAAAAAAGAATTGTATGTTAGGATTATCAAGACATTCATGAAGATATTTGTTGCTTGTTCTGTTATATAAATATATGTTATTGTAATGGTTTCATTCTGAATTTTTTTATACTTAGAAGCAATTCATCTCTATATGTATCCATCCACTCATGAAATACTAGATTTGATATTATATGTGTGAAAGAAAAATATGGATACTTGATCTCTAGTAAAGAGTTGTGGGAAAAAAATGTGGATATTTGATCTCCTCAAGCATGTGTCAGATTCAATGTATTTTGCAAATATCATTCACCATCATCTTGAATTCTTTCTCTACATTGGATCTCAAAATAATTATTTTTCTTTTATTTATTTTAAAGATAATGTTTCTTCCAAGAATAGTATAAAAGTCTATCCTGGATCTTCTCTCTAAAAAAGTTGATAAACTTGAATTTACATATCTAGCTAACTAAAAATGCTCATGATCCCTAAAAGAGATCCAAAGTCCTATAGCCTTCTTCGCATATCATTTTATGCAAATAGTTATATTTGGGTGAACATGCCAAGAAAAATCTAGGAAATAACTAATTATACTGATTATTTATAATATATCTAGCTAACTCAATGACACTCTTGATTTAAAAGATTTATTAAACCTTTTAAAATGGTAAATAGTTTTTTTGTTTTCACCAATTAATTTCTAAATATTTTTAAATAATTTGTTAGAATAATACAAAATCAAAGTCATGATTTTATATTGTAGTTTTTTTCTGCTTCTTCAAGTTGGTTGTCGTGGGGGTTCATCAATGTGCCCATCTAACTTGATGCTAGGCTTGGATAAAAATAATTCTGAAAATTTTCTAAAAAATGAAAATATTTTTTTTTGTTTTGACTAATTAATTATCTAAAATATTTTTTTTGTTTTGACTAATTAATATCTAAAATATTTTTTAGATATTATTTTAGAATTTTGAAAAATCATGTATCTTGTTTTATATTGTAATTTTCAAGTAAGTAGAGTGTCACATAGTTGTCATTTTATGAAAAATTATAAAAAAAATTCATACTTGATTATTTTTAGTTAGTTGTGCTACCCATCTAACTAAAGGATTCCCCCATTTTAAAATTATAAATAATTTTTAAAAAATTAAAAATAGTTTTTTTGGTTCTGACCAATTAATAACTAAAATATTTTAAGATAATATTTTGGAAATAGAAAAAAAAATTATTATTTTATATTGTAGATTTTGTTGCTTCTTTAAGCAAGTAGGACATCTCAAAGGGGTTGATGCGAAGGGTGAGCTCGGGGAGTTAGTCATGGTGCCCATCAAACTTGAGGATACTCCATTTTAAAATTATGAACAAATTTAAAAAAAATATTGTTTTTCGTTTTGACTAATTAAAATCTAAAATATTTTAAAATAATAGTTTAGAAATTAAAAACATCAAGGTTATTGGTTTATATTTTAAATTTTTTTAAAGCTTCAAGTAGAGTACTGTCACATAACTTCATGTTTAATGCAAATTTTTTTAGTTTTAAGTTTTCAATTTTGCTATATATTCAAAATTTTGTTTGACAATAGGATGAATGATTTCAACATGATATCATTTTTCATTAGTTTATAGTTAATTATTAAATATTTTTATTACAGATTTTACCTTTAAATTAATTAAGTGACATGCATAACTCTTATACAAAAATAATTTAGCAGTATATGATCTTAAAAAATTGTCTTTAAAAATTAGTTTGGAATAAGAGTTATGCAAGTCACTTAATTAATTTAAAGGTAAAATTAGTGATAAAAATTTTTTGTGACTAAATATAAAGTAAAGGAAAATGATATCATGGGAAAATCTTTCATCCTAATGTCAAACAAAATTTTAATAACTAACTATAATGACTAATACAAAAAGTAAAATATTTTTTTTTGTTTTGACTAATGACTATCCAAAATATTTCTAATAATATTTTGGAATTATAAAAATTCATAATTATTATTTTATTTTATAAATTTTTTACTCCAAGAATGTGATTACCTTGGGGTTAGTAGAGGTGGCCATCTAACTTGATGATTAATGTTTGATTACACAATTTATTTTTTCTGAATTAAATAATATTCTTGTTCTTTATTGCTCAAAATAATGACTCATGCTACATTGCATAATTCAGCTAAATTATTTCTAATAATGTTCCACAATTTTTAAAATTTTTTATATTAAGCAGAATTAAAATTAGGATATGATGCCAAGGCCAAAACATGTGAATCAATCAAAAGACATGAGGCATGATTTGTAGCTCATGAGTTCTCAACGATATGTTCAAGACCATGAATAAGCATTTAGTCTAACAATGAAACACTCAATTATACAAGTTCTACTCATACTTGCATATAACAAAAAGTAGGTTTATAAGATAAAATGACATCTAAATGAATCAATTAAAAGACATGAGGCATGGTTGGTAGCTCATGAATTTTTTCAACAATATGGTCAAGACTATGAATAATCATTTAGTCTAGTAGCTAAACTCTCAATTATACATGTCTACTCATACTTGCATATAAAAAAAAGTTGAATTTGTGATAGATGTAAAGCTAGATTAAAAGATAAATATGAATCAGTCAATGGGGTTTCAAGTACAATATCATTTTGAATATGTGTGTAAGATGTGTAGAGCACTCTATGAATTAAAACATACAACCAAGACATGATATTGTAAGATCATGGAATTTTTGACAAAATGATTATTCAGTAATATTTATATATTCAAACATATTTATTGAAGTCAATAAAGAAATGGTAACTATTATACTAGTATACATAGATGATTTAATCAAAATTAGAGGTGATAAGGTAGAAATTATCCAAATAAAGGAGGATCCATTAGTTCATATTTAGATGAAAGAACTTGGATAACTCAAACACCTCCTTGTGCTAGCACACAAGAAGAAATTTTTCTTTATCATGAAAATATTTCAAAGATTTGTTGAGCCAAGTTGGAATGCTCAAATACAAGATGATTTCAATACTATTGGAACCAAATGCTAAAATATATGCACACAAAGCAAAAGATCTGGAAGATGCGACAAAGTATCAGTAATTGGTTGGTAGTATGTTCTACTTAAACATTGACTCCACCTAATATTTCCTACACAGTTGATGTGATAAGTCACCACATGTAAAACTCAAAGAAGCCTAATTTTAAAAAATAATCAAATAATATGACATGTGAAGGATACATGTGAGAACAAATATTGAGAGAAATATTTCCTATGTAGTTTCTATGAGAATAATGAAGATTACAAAATTCAACAAGTTACGATGATGACAACTATGTAGAACATCATGGCATTGGGAAATCAACAACTAGGTGAGTGTTTAAGTTTAGTTCCAATATAATTTCATACTTTAGTAAGATACAAGTAAAATTATCATTATCAATAATGAAAGTAGAGTGTCGAGGAATGACAATGGTTGCTCAAGAAAGTATGTGGTTGACATAGTTTATAAATGATCTGCATCAACTAGTAGATTATGTGGTTCCATTATTTTGTGAAAACCACCAACAATCCATTCAACATAGAATATAGTTTTTCATACAAGAATTAAATATGTGGAAGTACATTATCATTTTATTAGGAAAAAAAAATTACAAGAAAAATTTGAGATGCAACATAAAAAAAAATTTAGTAACAACATATAAAGTTGCTGACATGTTTACAAAATGTTTGAGTGTAAGCAAGTTCAAAATTCTTCGTTACTATCTTGTCATAGTGTAGAAAATAGGAGTTGACATGGAGAAAGCGTGTTGAGAAACAAAGCAACCCATATCAAAGCCCAACTCAAATTATCATTGTCCAAAACAAAAAAAAATGCTGACCAAGCCTAATTTTGTATTGATCAAAGTTGGGTGAAAGTTAGATAGGTTTTATTTTAGTTGTCAAGATTAACTTTTTGACATTTTTGCTAGGTGATGTAGAATACTTATTGTAACCTATATTATATTTGTATTTATCATTCAAGAACAAAACATTGTTCATCTTCTTAGTAATTTTGTGAGGTTCTTCTAAAATAGTTGTTTTTTTCTTCTTATAAATTAATGTTATGTTCTCAATTTATTTACCACTATCATTTCTATTTTATACTCATTTAGAATATAGAATGCTAAAGAATAATATTAATGCATTTGCAGCATAATTGACTCTCAAATCAGGTTTTATATAATGAACATGATTAATTTTTCACAAATTTCAAAATTTGGAAATCTATTGATATTTTTACATTATATATTTGTAAGTATTTATGTATTTGTATAATATAAGAGTGGAAATATGTATTTAGTTATGTTCAGAGTATAATTTGTTCAGTAGTATTTATAACATTAATTGAACATTATTAAAACATTTTTATTGTGGAACTTCTTTGGTTGAACTTTCTGTATTATTGTATTTGGTTAAATGAACACTTGAAAATTAAAATTAAAAGGTGTAAAATACCAAAATTTCAAATAATAATCATACCAAAACATTGATATTATAGATTCGAGAATGATTGTTTGAATTTTTTTTTCTGGTTTCTAGATATCTAGTTGAGGTTATTTTTTCATTATCAATGAGGATCACTCTATGATAATTTAATTTAATTCAACTAATACGTCTATATAAAAAAAATTGAGATTTGTGACTTTTTCATTGTTAAGTAGTTGGATAACCCTTTTATTAGCTTGTTGAAACCTAAAAATATGAGTAACCAAGAATGAGAAACTTCTTATTTTAGAGTTACTTTCACTATTTGACAATATATTAGTATGAACACATATAACAATATCTCCCAAGAAATAAGACCATACATATTATGGAAAAGCATTAGTATATTTAAGAAAATAATATGCTTATAGATAAAATATTAATTATTAATAAATTTGAAATTTAAGGATGAGAGTCAAATGATAATACATATTTATATCTTCTAACGTCTGAACTTGTAGATCAGCTAGTATCAATGAGGGTGTTCTTAAAAGATGAATTACTTATATTCTAACTTATTAATTTATTTCTTAATAACTGAGTTAATTTTGTGGTATTCTTTAAAATATTGTCTTTTCTTCCCATGTTAGGCAAATTGGGAGAACTATACTTGACTTGGAAAAATGTTTTAATTCAGTTTAATATTTTTTTTATTTAATTTAAATTTAAAAATGATATGTAGTTTTTTATTTTTTTTTGTATAAGTTTTGTTTAATTAAAATATGAACCATTGTGGTTTTACATTAAAAAGAAGTTCTCATAATGTTTTCTAAATAAAATGAAAAAGATAAAAAATATTATGGCTAACTTTGGAATAAATAATATAAGGGGTTATACTTTTTAATATGGGTTAGCCTCATCCCCTTGTGGGTGTTAGATTTTAGAATTAATTCATAGATAGTTCATGTAAATTAGTTTATTTTAAGTTTTCATCTTCCAGGATGAGGATTAAAGTAAAGTTATATAACACATACCTTGATTTTTTATGTCACTAGAGTTTCCAAACTCATCTCACGTATCACCTGCTCCACCATTGCAAGGAAGAAGAAATAGGTTGTTCTTCTTTTTGCTAACAAATCCAAATGTCACACACTTCTTTATATATATATATATATATATAATGTGCATGTCACACACTTCCAAAAGTGGTGTGACATATCTCCCTATTATTTTATTCAAATTACTGTATTGAAGATTATATAAATATTATATATATATAATCAAATAATTAATTTGATTTTTATTTATATCAATTAATAAAATTAAATTAAAATAATTTCAATCAAATTATATATTTTGATTTTATACATATATATACTCTAAATAAATAAATTAAAATTTTAATTGTAATTTAAACATTTTATACATATAGATTATACATATATAAAATTAATTATGGCATGGGATTAGGTTATTAAAGAGACCCTACCCTAGCAAAAATCAGATCTTAGGTTCTCGGTATAAAGTATAAGCATTATACTTCATATAAAATTATAATTCATACCACTATAGAATTATAATTGCATTTTTTCACTTATTCAAAATAACTCATTCATTTTGTTATTCGGTACTTATTTGGCCCCAATATCAAGATTACATCTATCTATTAATTGAATAAAATTACTAAAAAATTAATTCAATTTATTTATTTTAATATTACTTTGAGACCTACTGCTTAACTTATTAAATATGTATGATCAAAATCTACTTGTAGGGTTTGACAATATCAAAACTTATATGCATCCTTAAGGGGACATCATTGTGAAATCCAGATAAAAAAAATGAATAAATAAATAATATGATTTTTTTTGTGGATAAAAGGGAAAAATGATAATTTTGCAATAAAACAGATAAGCTGAAAATTTTAGAACCAAGATGATAAAATAAATTTCGTCATTAAATTTATCTTGGAAAATATAGCTATTGTGATAAATTTTGTCAAATTATGAGGAAGTCAGAATTTATTAATTTTTTTTTAATTTATTTAATTATTATTAGAATAATTAGGAAATAAAAAAAGACTATGTCATGATGTTAGCGATGTGGCTACGCTATGCAAGGTCCAAGAGTCACAAAAAAAGAAATTTTTTTTTAATATATTATATTAATAAAATAATAGCAAAAAAACCAATGGGAAACGAAAAAATGGGATAACAGGAAAAAAACACTTCTGGGAGAGAGAGACGCACACAATGTAGAAAAAAAATTATAAGGTTTGTTAATTTTATTTTGATAACTAATTATTCTGGAATTGGAATAAAATAGTCTAATAACAAAAGTTGCTCTACACCACAAGAGTTCAGTTTAATATTAAATTTATAAAATTTCCATGAAATATTTTGAGAGGTAGTAGTTTTCTCCTATTAGAATTTTTTTCTATTTAAATACCGTAAATGATCTTTGTTTATATTTCAATTGAAATTGTTTAGAAATTTCACTAGGAATGGTTAATTGGTGAAAAGTTTTTGTATTTTGTTTAGTAAAATATATTGTAGTGTGAATTGGGTTTGAATAGCTAAATTGTTTGGAGTATGTCCAAGAAAAGTATATTTTGTTCGGAGAATGTCCACTATTGTTTTTCAGAGAAGGTCCATATTTTTCGAAATATATCAAATATATATATATACATAGCTACATCTATATATAATATCTCACTCATGGCTTCTACATATGTTATAGAGTTGATGAGACTCGAGATATGAGCATATAAATATTTCATCTATAAATGCATTCATATAAACTTTGTACTTGAATAGGTGTATATATACACATGATGTTTTACGTGCACTTAGGTAGGGAATAGTCCTGTAAGAATTTACCTTTACTAAGCTTTGATCACTCCATTGCGGGACCCCTTTCAGGTACAAGTCTAGAACATATGATAGACCTACATGCGAGATTGCACATGTGAATGAAGCTGGTTGTGGCTTGAATAATATATTATGTGTTTTTATTCCGCTAAGCAAATAAAAGAAAAAAAATATGTATGCTACATTTGAAAATAATTTATTTTTTTACATATTTTATTGTGATGGAATGAATGGGACCCCCTGGGGGATGGGGTGTCACAATCATCAATCCATTTTATTAGACATTAATTTCATCAATAATTAATTTTTACAAAACAATTAATAAAGTTATCCAACTCACTAAGTTTATTGATCTATTTATAGATCACACCTTTTATAAATCAAGATAACTATGATCAAGTGTACATGTTTATTACTTATCTCAAGATTAAAAGTAATAGTATTTATAATAAAAATGGAGTATGTTTTTTATATGTCAGTATAAAATTATTAGATAATTATAGTCCATTAAATACACATAATTCTACTAGCACAAGAATTTAGAATTTCATCATTTTTCATAGTCATGATTGACCTACTAATCTTGTGCGATAATATTATCAATAGAGTTTCCAACTTTATCTAGATTATAAATAGTAAACTTATATTCTATAACTGATTATTTGATCTTCCATACGTAAGCCCAAACTCTTCAAACCAAATCATATACTTTGTAGAATAAATGATGCATGTATATCTATTTTAAATACAGATTTTGCTCATTATAAATCATATTACAACAAAAATGAATCCAACCATCAATCAAAAGAAAATAATAAAAATTCACTTTCAGTATGAAATAGTTCAAACAATCTCTCACTTAGACTTAATGTCATGATGTCATATATTTTACTCTCATTCCTTTCATATTCCTTTCATAGGTTTTAGCTGTAAGCTTTTCATAAAAGGCTCCACTAGATTATTGCATGATGCTACTTTGATCATCGCCATGTCTCATCTTTTCATAATATCTCTTATTAGAAGATATTTGTGCTCCATTTTTTTTCCTTATTATGGGTTCAATGTTCCTTTTGAGTTAGCGCCTACTTCAATTTTATCATAACAAAGTATAATAGGTAATTACATAAAAAAAATTAACCCCGATATCATTGAAAAAATTAACCCCTACATGTTCAACCTTCATGGTGGAATCAATAATATAAGATTTTTGGATGCTCTTTCAACTAATAACTCCACTCCCTAAGGTAAACACATAACTCAATGTATACTTTCTCAAATTTACATATAATTGAAAATATGAGTCCATATACTCTATATGTATAATATTATCCACTTAATATACCAACATATAATATCTAGTCAATTTCAGGTACTTGATTATATGTTTTACTATTATCCAATATTTTTGCCCTATTTTTGATTGATATCTTTTGACCATGCCTATGAAAAAAAAGATGTCAGGTCTAGTGCACGATATTACATATACTAGGCTTCATACTATAAATATATAAAGAATCACCTTTATTTTCTCTATCTCATTAGGTATTTTGGAATATTGATTTTTTAACAGAGTAATTCTATATATGAAAAGAAGAAATTTTTTTTTGAAATCATGCATGATAAACTTGGTCAATATCTTGTCGATATACATAACATGAGGCATGCCCAATATTTTTAGCTTGTGATCTCGTAAAAGCATAATCCCAAGAATATGACTAGCTTCTATTAAGTATATCATGTCAAAATGATTGGATAACCTAACCTTGACCGAATACAATATTTATATATCATTTCCAATGAGCAATATGTTTTATATGTATAATACCAAGAATACCATTATGCTTTTGCTGCATTTCTTATATACATAATACTCATCCAAAATATGATCGAAGCTTTAAGACTTAATGCTTGATCAAAATGAGTATATTAAGATCCAAATACTTATCTTAGTCTATAAATGGACTTTTTAAATTTATATAACATATGCTCTGCTATTTTTTATGAAATTATTTGGCTACATCATATAGATGTACTCTTCAAAATGTCTATTCAAAAATGCACTCTTTATGCTAATTTTCAAATCTTGTGGTTAAAATGAGATGAAATAGATAAAAAAATCTAGATAGCCTTTAGCATCGCTACTGGTGAAAAGGGATCCTCATAATTGATTCCCTCTTTGTTTCTAAGTAAAGTCTTTTGTAACAAGCCCAGTTTCAATGTTATCATATATTCCTTTATTTTTCTTATAGATTCACCTACACTAGATTCATTTTATCCCTTCAGGCAGTTCCATACGATTTTAGAGATGATTGAAATGCATAGACTACATCTCTGATTTTATAGTCTTTTGCCAAGATTTTATATCTTTATCTTTAAGTACTTCATCATAGTTTCTAAGATCAGTATCTACCTTATTAGAAATTCTTTTATAAGACTTCCTAAAAGTGCATACCATGTAGGTTGAAGAAAAATCTTGCCACTTTGATGAGACACTCACCTTGCTTGAATACTTTTAGTGGTACATTATGAAAACACTGATTCTTGTAAATCATTACAATCATCGTGTCAATGAGGTAATGAAATGTTTGGAATATTATCTTGTAGTGTTTAGAATATTAACTTGTAGTGTTTCCACTTATATCACTGAAATTAAATGAGTCTTGGCTAGTTTATATCTTCTCAATTCTTCTAGAATAATCTTACTTCTAGGCTTGTGGTTTTTTATATAGTCTTCTATTAGGAATTGGGCATTAGTATTAATAATGACCTTCTAATCCTTAGGACTATAAAATAGACCACCTTTAGTTACTCTAGAATATCTCACAAAGAAATAAACTTATATTCTTGGTTCTAACTTATCTGTTTTCTCTTTTAGAACATATGATGGACAACCCCATAGGTAAATGTGTTTCAGACTATGCTTAATCCTAGCCTACAATTCAGTTGATGTAGTAGGTACTAACTTGATGGGACCAAGTTTGGAACACAAATTGTTGTTTCTAATACATATCCTCGGAAGAAATCGAACATTTTTGAATAAGTTATCATTTATCTGACCATATCCAAAAAAGTTATATTGTTTCTTTCTTTTACACCATTCTATTGTAGAACACTAAGAGCAAACTACTGGAATATAATCTTATGATCCAATAAATAGAACTAAAACTCTTCTAAGAGGTACTTCCCACAATGGTCAGATCTTAGTGTCTTGAAACATTTAAAAAGATACTTTTTTATTTCAACCTTATACTCATTGAATTTTTCTAAGGCCTCGGACTTATGATGTATTAAATAAATATATCCATACCTTGAGTGATTATAAATAAATATAATAAAATACGCAAAGTCACCTTTTGCATGGATAGTCATGGATCCGAACAAATCAAAATGAACTTGTTCCAACTATTCGTTGTCATTAACTACCTTTAAGATCATTGTTAGATTTATATGACCTAAGAACAAGTACCTAAGATAAGTCTAGTTCACTTGGGAAAGTTGGGTTCTCTTACACAGCAAAAACATTAGTATTATTTGATTCATATTGTAGTAATAAAAAGATATGATTAATAATATAAATATTATCTTTTACTAGATCAAAATAGACAAACCTTTTATTCAAATAGATAGTTATAGAATTATTGAATAAAATTAAACTTCCATTTTTAATCAAACTAAAAATAGAAATTAAGTTTTTTTCAAATGGAAGGTGCATAAAGACAACCTTCATAGTATTGCCCATGTGAAGATCAATCTCAGCATTACTTAGTTATATGATGTCCTAGAACTACTATAAAGAATTACAAACATGATTTGTAGCTCCTATATCTATATACCATGTATCAACACATAGTACTACTAAACATGTCTAAACCACTAGACATTGATTATTCACCTTATTGAAATAAACTAGATACTACTTCTTCCAATATCTTGTCTAATTGCAATAAAAACATTTACCCTTTGGCTTTATCACTTTCACTTGTGACTTAGAAGCTGACTGTAGAACATGAACATATTTTTGAAATGTCTTCCTTTCCTTTCCTTTCAGTATAGAATAATTCTTTTAAATAAGAAGCACATGAGATGATTTCTTGATAAGCCTCTCAACTGATACCAATTCTATAAGAAATTATTCAAGTGTCCAATCAAATTTATTCATATTATAGTTTAGGATTTATTAATTATATGAATCTGAAAATGGTTGGAGAATGATATTGATCTGGGAATCCATATCGATTTTAGCTCAAAAGATTTCTAGTTCATTGAGAAGGTCAATCATATATAGAACATGCTCTCTTACACACGTATTTTTTAGTTATTATAGTATTCATAAGATCCTATATTACTTTCTATCTAGCAAAATGAGTATGATTCCTATATAATCTTTGAGATTAGATATCATATAATATGTAGTTGTCATGTGATGCCGATATTGGAGTATATTTGACATGGAAGCCAAAATATAATACCTTGACATCTCATCAGCTATTACTCATTTCTAATAAGTTTTAGCTTCTTGTTTGGTTGTCCCTATATAAGGTTTATCTAGGCAAATATTTGAGTAAAGACTTATTTTTTGTGTAAGTCTTTAATCTCAATATTAAAAAGGAAAGTTCTAATCTAATGAGAAAACACATAATGAAATCATTATGCCAAACTGGGTTTCAAAGAGTTGTCTTAGAGAGAGAGAGAGAGAGGATAGTGGAACTCTCTGAAGAGAGAAAACAGAAAGCTCACTTCCATAAGAGGCAACTATGTAAGTAAACAAGTATACCAATTTTCTTCAGATGCAATATATTGTCATGTGCATCTGCTAGGAGAAAACCAATAGCTGAAAAATGTCTGAGAGAAAATGTCTTAAAGGCGTTATGCTTCCAAAGGGAAGCACCATTATCCTCAAGGAAAAATTGTTCCTTCATGTATAAAGAATACAAGACAAATCTTAGGCAAGCATATGAATCATCCGGTAGATATTGGAAGCTTAAAAGCTTGGTTGCTTTCCAACCATAGGCAATAACTATGTAGAGTTTATTTCTCCAGAGTTATGTGGAAATTTAATAAGAATCCATGAGTACTAATCAAAAAGGTGTCAGTTAAGGAAAGTTAGGAAACATTATAAAGTCATATGAGGAATGATATATGAATATAATACGTGCTGGTTTTAGAAAATGCATTCAATATAAAATAAAGCAATCAGATCTTTGGAGGTTACTATGCCTGATTGGAAGGTTATCCCGGTCCACTAATACTGCATTATAAATACTAAACTAGAACCTCGTAGCCTGAGACAACTAGAAGCATGATCAATATGATATACATGAACTTCACTGTGCCAAGTGCAGATAACCATAGATTTCATCCAGCATCCATTGAAGTCTGTGACTTACAAAAATAGTGATTTTTAAATTAAGTAGCCATAGCTTTTTGGATGTTTCTCCAATTGAAGAAGAACTTTTTCCTGTTTGTTTGTTGGTTGAAATTAGGAACAAGGCTTCCTAATACATGATCATCACTTCAATTTAAATTGTAATATTTCTTTATTTCTTTTTTACAAACTTATGATGAATATTTCATACCACCTGGGCTGTATGCAGATGTAAAACGAACACAATCATCAGTTTTTAGATCTTCAGCAATGTCATTACTTCAATTTAATTCAACTCTTCAAAATTAGCATCATTCGTCATTAAAACGTTGATATGATTTCAGGCTATACCATTATCATCTTTATGCTCTTATTAAATATACAAAAATTAATTTACATTCTTAAAATAAAAATTACTTAAAAAAGAAATATTAAGAATGTACCATCATTAACATGTTGTTGATATTTTATCATATAAAATATAAAAATTATTAAAACTAAAGAGCATACTTGAGCATCAAATGAATTAACAAGATATTATGTAATACACTTGAAAGATATTATTTATCATATACATTCTCTTCTTTATTCTATGAAAATTTGTTACCTTAAGTTATCATGTCATTTAATGTGAACTCGTTTGTAGCCTTTTCTTTAAAAATTTTCCTTCTTGCTTCTTCACTTGTGAAAGCATTCATAGTTTAAATCATTATCAAATTTTAACTATCCTAAAACATAGAATTTAGGATGACACTCAACTAATTTTTTGTTCCCACTTAGAGTTCACATTTCTTTTTTTTTCATGATCCTTGTATGATTTCTTAATGTACAATCCATTTATCGCTTCAAATATATATAATTATTATATGATCAATTAAAATATAAAAGCAATTATCATTAATGTATCTCAAATTTAATAAAAGAAAGACATAATAAAATACAATTCAAAGTATTTATCATATAATAAATTTATAGTTTGAAAGGCGACAAGGTATGCCTAGCCTCTAGTTGATAATCTCGGACCTTTAATGAAGTGCCTTTTCACATTATTGGTATATTTTTTAATAAATGATTATTACACACACATATATTTAATAATTATTTGATTTTAAGCACATTATTAATTTAATGTCAATAAAATAAATATATGTTATTTCAAGTATATTATTATATCAAGAAATAATAATAAAAATAATCAACATAATTAAAGTGTAATATTGATGTAATTAAGTTGAACATATGGATGTTAATTACCTAACCAAGTTGACCCTTACAAATTTTATACAAATTCAACTATATGATTTATTTCATAATTTTTATTATAATATTTATTTTTGTTTTTATTATTTCTATCTATGATGTGAGGACTCTACATGTGGGTTATTACAATCACTTATACATATATATATATATATATATATATATATATATATATATATATAAAATTAAAGAAACCATTTGACTAATACATACATATATATATATATATATGTATGTAAGTATGTATAAGTCTAAGATGTTGATTAGAAAGAATGACAATAAAGATAACAATAGAAGAACAAGAAGAAGCAGAAAAATAATAACAAAAACAATAATAACAAGAAGAAGAAGAAGAAGAAGAAGAAGAATAAGAAGAAAAGTAGAAGGAGAAGATGATAAAACAGTAGAAAGAAAAGAATAATAAAAAGAAGAAAAACAAAAACAAAATAAAAAGGATATATTATAAGAATAAGCTTAAAAAGAAAAAGAGGTAAAAAAATAAAATGATAATGAATACAAATAAGAAGAATAAGAATAGGGAAGAAAATAAGCCCAAAGAGAAGAAGAAGAAGAAGAAGAAGAAGATGATGATGATGATGATGTTCATGATCAAGAAGAAAAATAAAAAGAAGATGAAAAATAATAAAAAGGGGGAAATGAGTGGAGGAAGTAGTAGAATAATGAGAAAAATAAAAAAATAATAAGAAAAGAAAGAAAGGTGGAGGAGAGGAAGAATAATAATAAGAATTATAAGAAAAAAAAAGAAAAAAAAGAATAATTTAAAGAAGAAGGGGAAGAAGATAATGATGATGATGATGATGATGATGATGATGATGATGATGATGTATAAGAAGAAGAATAAGTACAAGAAGAAGAAGAATTGATAGATAAATAAGATGAAAAAGGTGATCATGCTGATGAAGAAGAGGACAAAGTGAAACAAAAAAAAGAAGAGCAAAATTAAGAAAAAAAATAAGAAGAAGAATAATAACAAGAATAGTTAAAAGAAAATGAAGAATAATAAGAAGAAAAAAAAATAATAAGAATAATAAAAATAAGAAGAATAATAAAAAGAATAATAAGAATAATAAGAAGTGATTAAAAAAAAGAATAAGTATAATGAGTGGATGATTAATAAGATAATGATGATCATGATGATGAAAAATAAGAGGATGAAGATATTGGTAAAGAAGATGATGATATAAGTGAAGAATATGAATATATTGGAGAAAAAGATGAAGAAGAAAAAGAATAAAAAGTGTAACAAGAAGAACTAAGATTAGAATAAATAGAAGGGAAAAGAGAAAAAAAAAGTAACAACAAGAATAAGAAAAAAGTAACATGTGAAGTAGAAGTATTAGTAATAAAAAAATAATAACTAGAAGAATAAATATAAGATAAGGAAGAAAAAGAGAAAAAAAAAAGAACAACAAGAATAAGAAGTAAAATAATACCAAGATGTTGAAGAAGAACAAAAGAACAATAACAAGAAGAATAAGACAAAGAAGATGAAGAAGAAGTGGACAGATAAGAAGAAAAAAATGTTGAATAAAAGATGGAACAAAAAGAAGAAGATGAGAAAGGAGTAGAAAAATAAGATGAAGATAAATATCAAAGAAGAAAATAAAGAAGTGAAATGATAATAAGAAAAAGAAAAAAAGAATAACCTTAAGAAGAAAGTAAGAACAATAACTATATTAAGCATAAGATTTAAAATACGATGAAGTTACAGAATAATAACAATAAAATAAAAGATAAAGAATAAAAAAATGGTGAATTAGGATGATAATGAATATAAAGAAACATAAAAAATTTATATAGGAGATAATAAGAAGAAGAAAAAAAAAGAATAAGCATAACACGAAAAAGAATAAGCATAACAAGAAAAAGAAAAATAAGAAAAATAAGAAAAATAAGAAGCAATATAAAAGAAGAAGATGATGAGTAAGAAAAAGAAGAATAAAAGGAAGAAGAATAGAAAAAAGAAGAAAAAGAATTGAACAAAGAAAAAGATGAAGAAGAATGTAAAGGAATGAAAGAAAAAAGATAAGAAATTTAAGAAAGAAGATGGTGATGATAATGATGAAAAAGAAGAAGACGAGGAACAAAAAGTATTAAAGGAAGAATAAGAATAAGAATAAGAATAAAAAAATAGAAGAAGAAGAAAAAAGTAGTAGTAGTAGTAGTAGTAGAAGTTGAAAAAGTAGAAGAATAATAAAAAAAAAATGAAATAAGAAAAAAAAATACAAAGTTGATAATGATGATAATAAATAAAGAGGAGGACAAGAAGTAAAATGGAAAGAAGTAGAAGAATAAAAAAAAAAGAAGAGAAAAAGGAAAAGAAAAAGAATAAAAATTAGAAGAAAAAAAGAATGAGGATAAGAACAAAAAAAGAATAAGAAGAAAAAGAAAAACAAAAAATAGTATTTGATGTTCACCTATCAAATATTCTTATAAATTTTGGTGGTTTATGATGTTTTGTATTCATAGAAATAGAGATAATATGAGTTGATTTCATAACTTTGGCATTTTGAAAAGTTTTGATGAATATATGTGAAATCAATAGGGTTTTGGAGGTATTTAGTAGAGACGATATATCATTGAGTCTTATGTAGTTATGATGTTTATTCTTGGCTGAAACTCTACCTAATTGGTTGGGATAATTTTTGTACACCATGACCATTCAAATTCATTTGTATAATCTTTCCACCACATGAAAATTTCTTAGTGGATATAATATTAATATGAAGTTACAGTCATATTTATCTTAGAAAATTTAAGAAGTTATAATATTAATTTTTAATCATAACAATCAAGTATTCAACTGGTGCTCAAGCTCAAGGCCAATTCAAAGCACCAGAATTTAGTTCTAAATATGGTTTAGTAGTCTCAAGTTAGAGTTGTGGAATTTCTACAAAGCCACAACATTTAAACTATGAAAAATTATAGAGATACTACTCATGCCAAAGACATGACAATTATTCAAAACCATGAATTTCGAGATACTAATTGTTATAAAAGACTACTCAGATATTACATTTCCAAGGCTACAACTCTTGTCTTTAAAGTAAGGCATAGCCACAACTTATATGCTCAATCTTATTGTCAATTTGTTGGCATCTACATAACACTATAGCGATATGATATATTATAGAATTGAAGACCAAAACCATGACCACCCACAAGACCTTGAATACGTCTAAGATATGAAGTAAAATATCTTTTCCATAACCATTTCTAATACCATGACCTTGGAAAACACATTAGAGACCTTATTAGTGTCCATTCTATTTTTCAATGCCACTACTATATAAAATTCAAGAAATACAATTAGCAACAATGTAGTCTATACACAGTGTCATGGTTATATTATAAAATTGAAAGCCATCACCAGTCTCCAGACACTTGTAATCATTGTCACTCTTTGTAGATGAAAAAAGGACAAATGCATGAAGACTTAGTCAATTCACAGTGCCACACCCAAGAATCAAAGATACATTAGCCCCAAGTCATAGTCATTACTAGTGTTGTGATTTTGTGTTATAAAAAGAATAAGTTGCAGACTAGAGTCACAAGTATTTTTTAAAGTTGTGACCTTAGGCATAAATGATGAAGACTAAAGTTTTGACATTCTTCTATAAGCCATAATTTTCTATTTAGAGTAATGCAAGGTTGCTCAAGTGTAAAAGTGGAAGATATTGAAATTTCAAGGGATCTCTCATTTTTTCTCCTTTTCCATCGTGCAACAAGTAAAGCTATAGCAATTATCAAACCCTAGAGGTAGATTTCGAACTTCCTAAATGTTTTACATGTAAGGGATGCATAATCATAGCTTTTTATTACTTCTCAACAAGGGATGAATTCAAAAATTTGTATCAAACTATCATAGTTCTAGGGTTTCTATAAATTGAGATAGCTGATGTAAATTATTTCTTTTTTTTATAAATTAATTAATGTGTTTGATATATTTTATGTATGGATATTGATGGTTTGTGCAATAATAATTTTATTATCATACTTGGGTTTTAATTATGTATAGGTTTGTGTAAGATTATTATGGTGGATGGTAATAGGTAAACTATAAGGCTCACTAACACATATGATAGGAAGGAAATGTTAGTCCTTCCAATAATGATACATGAGATAATCTAATATGTTGAATCATATAATTTGGGCATGTTAATTATCATGGATATGTTACTTAAAAAACTAAAAGTATATATGCTTTTAAATATCAATCCTTTGTAAACATCTTAAAAGAGTTATTTCTCAATTGGGAGGGAAGTTATATAGAATATTGTTCTAAAGGGTTCACCTTTCTTGTATAAGTCACATTATCACATAGGAAGATAATGATATGAAATCCAAGAGAAATGCATGAATATATTATGACTCACAACATGGTGATTGTCCTTATAATGACTTTTACTTATATAGTTTCTACTAGTAAAATATGAGTGAAACATATATTAATTAAATGAGAATGATACTTATGAATCTAAAAATCTAAATATTTATAAACCATATTAATAAATAGTCTATATGATATTTTAGGCTAGATAATATAAGGTGCATACAAAGCAATCATTAAAGGCTATTAATGAACCTTCCTAAAAGGTATGTGATTGTGAATCAATCTCGAGCATAGATGAATTATTATCTTGGTAATTATGTATTGAGAAAAAAACTAAGAAGAAATCTTCACTGGGATGATCTCGTTGGTGATAATTACGTTGTATATAGTTAAGGGAATAAGTAATTACAAAACACACCAACCTTTATTCTATGTCCAACAATATATAAATCATGTAACTTAATAATCATTAGATAGATTTAATGAAAAACCAACAAACCTTAAATTGTCTAACTAGTGGATATGGGCATCGCCACCCTGTTTTACTAAAAATGAGTTATCTCATTATTGAATAACTAAACTAGTAATACCATCTTTGTAGGAATGAAATCTGGAAGAATATTCATTTATTAGTAATATGCCACTTGTAATTGCAGATCTCAGTTAATAAGAGACTCTATTTAATGAGCTTTTCTGAAAATATTTAATCGATAAAATTAGTCAATGTAACAAAGTCACAAGTAGTAGAAGAAAAAAAGATGAAGAAGAAGAAGAAGAAGAAGAAGAAGAAGAAGATGATGATGATGATATAAGAGAAGATGAAGAAGTAGAAGAAAAGAAACAAAGAAAGAACAAGAAGAAGATTATGAAGAAAATGAATAAAACAATAATAAGAATGAAAATAAGAATACAAAAAAGAATATGATGATAATGATTATAAAGTAGAAGAAGTCGAATAGAAAGTTTGTATAGAGGAAGAAGTGGCTGAAGAAGAATAAGAGGGAGATGAGAAAAAAATAAAAAGAATACCAATAATTATAAAAATAATAATTAAAAAAAGAGGGAGAAAATAAGAAAAAGAAAAATAACAAATAAGATAGACAAGAACAAAAATAAGAAAAAGAAAAGATTAAAAAGAAAAAATGACGAAGAAGAAGAATTAGAACAAGATGATGAAAAATATTAAGAAGAAGAAGAAGTACAAAAATAAAAATATTAAAAATAATCAAAGAAGAAGAATAATATCAAGAAGAAAAGAAAAACATGAAAAAGATGAAGAAGAAAAAGAAGAAAATGAGAAAAAAGTAGAATATAAGTAGAAGACTATGATGAAGCAAATAATAATAATAAAAACAAAATGAATAATAATTAGAATATACATAAAAAATGATCAAGGTGAACAAGAGGAGGATGAAGAAGAAAAAATAAGTGAAAAAAAATATAAAGAAGATGAAGAAGAAATGAAGAAATAAAAAATAACTAGAAGATGCAAAAGAATAAGAAAAGTAAAAAAGAAGAATAAGATTATGATAATGATGAAAATTAACAGGTAGGCTACAAAGAGGAAGAACCAACAAGGGATGTAGAAGAAGAAGATAAAGTGTAACAAGAAAAAAAAAAGAAAAAGAATAATAAGAAAAGAGTAGAAAAAAAAGATATGGAATAAGAAAAAAATTTATAATTGATGAAAATGAAAAAGATGACGATGAAACTGAAATCAAAGAAGAGGATCAAAAAAATTAGGAGGACAATAAAGAAAATGAAAAAGGAAATGATAAAAAAGGTTAATGATACAAAGAGAATAAAGTAGAAGAAGAAAAATATAAAGAAAAGAAGAAAAATAATAAGAGGAAGTAGAGTAAGATGAGAAAGAGAAAGAAGATTGTGAGAAATAAGAAAGAAAGAAGAAAAAGATGGAGAATTAGAAGTAATAGTAATAGAAGAAGAATAATAATAAAAAGAAAAAGAAGAATAAGAATACGAATAAGAAGAATAAAAAGAAGAATAAGAATAAGAATAAGAATAAGAAGATGAAAAATAAGAATAATAATAATAATAATAATAATAATAATCACAAAAAAAAGATGAATAATTAATAACAGAAGATGTTCAAGAAAAAGATTAAAATTAAGAAGAAAAATAACAAGAAGAATTGAATGAGAAAAAGGAGAACAAGTAAAAGCAGGAAAAAGATTAAAAAAAATAAAATTAAGAAGATGAAGAAATAAAATAAAAATAAAAAATAAGAAGAATAATAATAAAAAGAAAAAAAGAAAAAGAAGCAGAGATAAACAAGAATAACAACAAAAAAATGAAGAATTAAAAAAAAAGGAGAATCGAAATAAAAAGAAGAAGTTGAAGATGGTGGTGGTAGTGATGATGATGATTAAGAAGAAGAACAAGAACATAAATAAGGAGAAGAAGCACAAGAAAAAAAACATAAAGAAGAAAAAGAACAAGAACAAAAAAAAGAAGAAAATAAAGAAAAACAACAAAAATAATATCAAGAAAAAAATGAAAAAAATGAAAAAAATGAAAAAAATGAAAAAAATGAAAAAAAATGAAAAAAAATGAAAAAAAGAAGAAAAAAAGGAAAAAAAAAGAACAATATGATGATGATGGTAAAGAATAAGAAAAAAATGAACATTATGATGATGATGATCAAATGAAGAAGAAAAATGAGAAGTAGAAGAATGAGAAGAAGGAGAATAAGAAGTAGAAGAACGAGAAAGAGAATATGAAATTATGTAAATAAAAAGCACATGAAAAAAAGATAGCAAAATAAGTATAAAAAAATAAAAAAATGAATAAGTAAAAAAATAGTAGAAAAAAAATTTTGAAGAACAAAAATAAGAACATGATGAAGAAAAAGATGAAGAGAAAGAATGGATTGAATAATTTGAAGATGAAGAAGAATAAGAAGAATATGTATACGAAAAAGAATGTAACAATCATTAGGAAGAAGAAGAAGAAGAAGAATAATAATAATAATAATAATAATAATAATAATAATACTAATAATAATAATAATAATAATAATAATAATAATAATAAGACAGGGAACAAGGAAATGAAGAAGAAAAATAATTTTAAGAAAAAAGAAAAACAAGAATAGAAAAAATATTAGTTGAAACAAATAATAAGAACTTGAAGAAGAATGAAAAGAAGATGAACAAGAAAAAAGAAGAAGATTAAGATGGAAAAGAAGAGGAAGAAGATGAAAAAAAAGAGAAAGAATATGAAGAATAAAATGAACAACAACAACAACAACAAGAACAATATGATGTACAACAATAAAAAGAATAAATAATAATAATAATAATAGGAATTAGAAGAAAACAAATAAAAAAAAGAAGAAAAAAGTAGAAAAAATAGAAGAAAAAGAAGAAGAAGTAGTAGCATAAAAAGAAGAATAAGTAGCATAAGAAGAATAAGAGCTAGAAAAATTAGTACAAGAAGAACCAAATGAAAAATAAGAAGAAGAAATGTAGTAGTAGGTGTAAATGAAGAAGGTGATGAAGAAAAAGAAGAAGAATAAAAAGTTGAATAATTAGAATTTGGAGAAGAAGAATAAGAAGAATAATAAAAATAAAAAGATGATCAAGAAGAAGAGAAAGAAACACAAAAAGAAGAAGTAGAAGTGATAGAAGTCATTGAAAAAAATGGTAAAAAATATTAACAACAACAAGAAATATAAAAACAAGTAGAATAAAAAGTATAATAATAATAATAAGACAAATAAAAATAAAGATACAAAAAATATGAACAAAAACAAAAATGAGAAGAATAAAAAATATAAAAAAGAAGTAGTAGAAAAAAATGATGACAAAGATCATGATAATAATAATGATGATTAAGAAGAATAAGAAGAACGATAAAATGAAGAAGTAGAAAATAAAAGACAGGAGGAAAGATAATAAGATATAAAAAAGTGTAAAAAGTATTATAAGAATAACAACAAGAAGAAGAAAAAGATGGTGAAGAAGAATATGAAGAAAAAGAAGAATAATAACAATAACAAAAATAAAAAAAATAAGAAGATGATAGTGATGAATATTATTATTATTTTTAAGAATAAGAAAAATAAGTAGTGATAGGAAATGAAGAAGAAAAATGAGAAAAAGGAGAAGAATAAATAGAGTTAGAAAAAAACAAGAAACATGCAAGAAAAAAAATAAGCAAAAAAAGAAGAAATGTATGAAGTAGAAGAAAAATAATAAGAGAATATAAAAAATAAGAAGAAAAAGAAGAATAGTATGAAGAATATAAAGAAGAAGAAGAAATAGATGAAGGATAATAAAAATAAGAGGAAGAAAATGAAAAATATTTAGAATAAGAAGAAAATGAAAAAGACAATTGAGAACAACATGACCAAGATGATAATGATGATGATGATGATTATGATGAGGGACACTAAAAAATGTAAAAGAAGAAGATGGCTATGAAGAAATAGAAGAAGAAGGCTATGAAGAAATAGAAGAAGAAGAAGAAGAAGAAAAAGAAGAAAAAGAAGAAGAAAAAGAAGAAGAAAAAGAAGAAGAAGAAGAGAGATAAGAGGACGGAGATGAAGGAGAAGAGTGAAGAGATGAAGAATGAGAAGTATAAGGAAGAATGAGAAGTGGAAATCAAGTAATAAGAAAAATAAAAATCACATGAAAAATTAAGAATAAAAATAAGAAGAAGAATAGAATAAAATGAATAAGTATAAAAAAAATAATAAGAGAAGAAGAAAAATAAGAAGAAGAATAAAAAATGAAAATATGAAAAAGAAATAGAAGAAAAGGAAGAAAGGTATGAATAGTGTAAAAAATAAGTGAGAGAAAATAAAGAAAAATAACTATAGTAAGAAAATTAAACATGATAATAAATAGATGTACAATAAGAAGATGATGATAATGAGGAATAAGAAAAAGAATAGTAGGAATGTAATAAAAAATAATAAGAAGAAAAATAAGAATAAAAAGACGTCTAGGAAAACTATAAGTCAAAAAAAAAAGAAGAACATGAAAAAGAATGAGAAGAATAATTGAAGGACTACAAAATGAAGATGAAGATGAAAAAAAGATGAATAATATTAAGAAGCAGAAGAAGAAGAAGAAGAAGAAGAAGAAGAACAAGAAGAACAAGAACAACAAGAACAACAAGAACAACATGATGTACAAGAATTAGAAGAAGAAAAACAAAAAAAAATGAAAAATAAGAAAAAGAAAAATAAGACGAAAAAAAATAAGAAGAAGAATAACAAGAATAATAATAATAATAACAAGAAAAATAATAAGAATAAGAAAAAAAATGAATAAGATAAAAATATAAAGATGAAGAAATCAAAGAATAATAATATAGTGATGAAGATTAAAAATTATAAGAGGAAGAAGAAGTTTAACAAAAAGAAGAAGAAGAAGAAGAAGAACTAGAATAACAAGAACTAAAAGAACAGTATTAATAGAAGAATAAAAAATGTAATTGTAGAAGAAAATGAAATAGGTGAGGAAAAAGAAGAAGAAAAAAATATATAAGAACAAGAAGCATAAGAATAATTAGAAGAAGAAAAAAAATAGAAAAAAAATACTAAGAAGAAGCAATATAAGATGTTGAAGAAAAAGACAAAAATTAAAAAAAAATATGAACAACAAAAAAAACAAGAAATAAAATAACATGTAGAAGAATAAATAACAATCAAATGAAGAAGTCAAAAAAAATCAAAAAGAGTTGAACAAGAATATAAATAAAAATGAGAAGAATAAGAAAAATATAATAAGAAAAAATAGAAAAAATAAAAAATTGAAGATGATGATGATTAGAAAGAAGAATAAGAATGAGAACTAAAAGAAGCATAAGAGAAAAAACAAGAGCATCATCATCATTATCATCATCATCATCATCTTTTTAATCATCATCATCACCACCATAATATTATCCTACTACTTTTTATTTTTCTACTACTATAACTTCTTCTTCTACTTATCCTTTTTCTTTATTTTTTTATTCTTCTTCACCTTCTTTTGGTTCGTTTAGTCACCTTGTTTTTCATCATCATCATCATCATCACCTTATTCTTATACACCTTTATATTTCTTTTCTTTCTCTCATTCTTCTTCTTTTTATTATTCCTCATCATCATCAACTTTATCATCTTCTTATCCTTCTTTATCTTTTTTTATTTTATTTTATTTATTTTTATTTTATCTTTTTATTATTATTCTTTTTCATATTTTTTTCTTTTTCTTCTTGATGGATTTTTTCTCTTCCTATATCTATTCCTCCTTCTTCTACCTCCTTTTCCTTCCTTTTTTTCTTTTCTACTTATACACTTTATATTCTTGTTTTCTTTCTTCTACTTTTTCTTTTGACTATCATATTCATCTTGTTTTATTACTTCTTTTCTACAACATTTACATCATTATCATTATATCTTCTTCTACTTCTATTTCTTTTTTTTTTCTTTTCTCTCTTCATATTCTTGATCTTTTTTTACATTTTCTTTTTCTTGATCTTCATGTTTGGTTAATTCTTTTCCTTTTTCTTTTTCATCTTATTTTTAATTTTATACTACTACTACAACTACTAATACTATTACTACTAGTACTACTAATATTACTACCTCTTCTTCTATTTATTTATCATCCTTTTTTTTCGTCTTCTTTTTTTTTTCTTCTTCATAAACTATTTCATCATTATCATCATCATATTCTTTATCATTTTTATTTTATTCTTTTTTTCTTTTCTTCTTCTCTTTCATCATCTTCATCATCATCAACATCAGCATCTTCTTGATCATCATCATCATCAACATCAGCATTTTCTTGATCATCATCATCATCAACATCAGCATTTTCTTGATCATCATCATCATCAACATTAGCATCATCTTGATCATCATCATCATCATAATCTTCTCTTTTTTTTGCTTCTTCTTCATTTTCTTCTACATCATCATCACCAACATCCTCATCATTATCATCATCATTATTATCTTCTTCTTCTTCTTCTTATTCATCATCACCATTATCATCTACTTTACCATTGTTATTCAACATTATCAACTTCATCTATATCTACTTGAACTTCTTTTTATTTATTTTTTCATCATATTCATCATCATTATCATCATCTTCATCAACACCTTTTTATTCTTCTTTTTGTTTTTCTTTTATTCTTCTATTTCATTATATATTTCTTCATCTTGTTCTTTTTCATCATATTTTTTTTCTTTTTATTCATCATCATTATTATCATCACAATCTTCTTCTTCATCTTATTCAATATCATCATCATAATCTTCTTCTTCTTCATGATTATCATCATCACCAGTTTTTTTATTTTCTTGTTTATTTTTTTTTCTTCTTTGATTTCTTTTTCTTCTTCTTCTTCTTCTTCTTCTTCTTCTTCTTCTTCTTCTTCTTTGGTTTCTTCTACTATGTCTACATCCTCAACTTCTTTGAATTCTTCTTCTTTGCCTTTTTCTTATTGTTCTTCTTTTTCATATTTATCTTCATTTTTTTCTTTCTATCATTCAAGTACTTCTTCTCATTTTCCCTTTTCTACTTCTATCATATTCTTATACTTTCTATTGTTATTGTTTTTATTCTTCTTCCAATTACAAACATTATTCTTCTTCAACATCTTATTTTTCTTTTTCATATTTTTTTTCTTCTTCATCTTTTCATCTTTTCTTATTTCATCCTCTTTATCTTTTTCTTATTCATCATCTTTTTTTTCATCTATTTTTTCTTCATCAATATCAACTTCTTCTTTTTCTTCTTTTTCTTTTTTTTCAATTATTTGATAAATTTTTTTCTACTTTTTTCCTATTCTTCTATATCTTATTAATTCTCTTCCAATAGTCCTTGTTGTTCTTCTTTTTATTTTTCAACATCATCATCATCATCATCTTCATACTATTATTCAACATCATCTTCTACTTTTTCAACATTTTCATCTTTGTCATTTTTTTTCTTCTTTTTCTTATTATTCATCCGCATCATCATTATCATTTTTTTCTTCTTCATCTTATTCCATTTCTTCTTCTTTATTTTTTCCTTTTCTTCTTCTTCTTTTTTATCATCTCATTCTTTTATTCTTTTTTATTCTTTTTATTGTACTTCATCATCATCAGCATCACCTTTTTTTCTTCTATTACTTTTTGTTTTCTTTATCTATCTTTTTTTTCATCCTATTATTCTTCTTCTACTTTTTTTTCCTTATTTACTACCCCTGATGATTATTTTGTGAATGTACTTCTATTCTTAACCCTTTAATTGTCTGGAGAATGCAAGATAATGTGTACTAATTATATTTATGCTTTTAGCTTTATAAGCATCATACTCATGAAAATTATATATATTCTATAAATATCACCTATGAACGTCATATAAGCACAAATGTTTCACATTGATATCACCTCATATGAGTCTTTCCCGCTTGTGTGTGTCCTATGAGAAACATGTCACCATCTTCCACAACATACATATGATTTTTATATTATGGTAAAACTTCTATGCAAAAAGTTTTACGTACCCTAGAGGTATCAAATAAAGAGTGCTGGGCTAGGATGGCCCATTTTTTCAAGGTAAGCTCATGACACCATGCCATACTAGACATGGAATGGTAAAATTCCATGCCATGCCTGGCATGGCATGGCGGCTCAGTCCTCTAGTGTAGCACATTGCTCATGACATGTTCGTGATACATGGCCATGCCGGACCAATGGGACTGGGGAATCTTTCACATGCTATGAAAGAATCTCGTAACCCCATTACAAAAGGGAAAGTGGCAAACAGGATTGGAGATTCTAATTTCTATCGCATGCTACAAAAGAATAATGTTGACAACGTGGCTAGTTTTTAAAATAATTTGACTGTCCCATGATGAGGCGGTCAAATTTTTTACCCCGCCCCATCTTGGGGGACATGGTTATGGTATAAATGTTTAAAAAAATTTAGACTCAATCGTGCCTATCACGTCGTGCTTGATGGGACATCCAATGGGTGGTCACTCAGACCTATTTACCATGTCACTATGCCAGGCACATGGGTCTTGCTTATGCTAGCACTAGGCATGGCTCATGCTAGCCCAACATAGTATGAATCATGCCATGGGGTGGCCTAGCCTGACATAAGGCACTATTTTGGTCCATATCATGCCGGGTTAGGCACTATTAAATTTGGCTAGGCCATGGACCATGCTTGAGCTACCCAAACCATTTGATACCTCTAACTTAGTCAACATATTACTTGAATATTAGATCTTTTAGATAGTACATAATGAATTAGTTTTTAATATATTTATTCTTTCAGCTTTATGAGCACTATATTCATAATAATTATTATGGCTTAACTTTTTTTTTAAATATTAGTTTAAGTCACATGTTAAATTTAGAAGGGCTATCAATTGCTTCTTAATAAACCTTTTAAATGCATGTTATGAAATATGACTTACCTATCACCAACCACTATGACTAACATGTACAGACTGACGTATTTATCAAAACCCTAATTTTTAGTTCAAAATTGCATCAATATCCATCCACATCCAAACATCACATAAAACAAACATAAACTCATAAAATTAATGATTCATCAAAACACAATTACATTTCAGATAATAGAATTCTATTTACTTGAATATTTGGGTAGAAATCATGTAAAATATATAAAGAGACTTCTCAAAGATTTTTGGATTCCAAATGAATGCCCACATGACTTTCTAAGTATTAAACCTTTCTAAAAAAGATTTGCTTGTTTGCCATGGATATGACCTTAATTCGAGTTGAATTTGCATCTCTTAGGGTTCTTGGCATGCTCATCATGTTCCCTTTCTAAGTATAATAAGTGTAGCTTTTATATTCTAGGGATCCATGTGATACTTCAAGCTGAAAGTCATGACACAAAGTAGAAGATGTGACTTTAACATCTATTTGATTCTTTTCTAGAAATTAAATATAATGGCACTAGGAATAGCCATGATGAATGATTATCTCTCTATAACATAATGTCATGGTATCAAGAATGACCATGACTTATCTTTTTTTGAATTTCTGAAAAAAAGTATCATGGCTTTGAGATCATCATGATTGAGATTAAATTATCTATAATACAAATTACTGATATTAGGAATAGTCATTACCCTGGTATTATCTTTATAATCAAATTATTATGCCTCAAAGATTACCACAGTTGAACTAAAAACTCTGTATAACATAAAGTCATGACATTGTAGTTGACCATGACTTTGGTATATTCACTTTGTAGCACAAAGTTGTAGAATTAGAAAATTTTATGACCTGAGTAATTACTATTTTGTACAAAATTTCATGATAGAAAATGATGTCGCTACTCACATTTCTTGATGTTTTGTCTCTATTTTGATAAATTCACAATTCTATAATATGGCAATACAACTTGTACTATAGGGATACTTAGTTTCTATGATATAAAAAAATATCACAGCCATAAAATAGTTAGGTTTTTTTGCATTTATGACTTTAAGACAATGTCATGACTATGATGAATGTGTTAAATTGTAAAATGATTATATCAACTTGGTGATAGAGGCATAGCATATAAAGAATGCCATGAAGTTTAGATAGAGGTATCACCAATAAAGGATGTCATAACTACTTAAAACTAATATGGAAGGTATACATAAATCATGCCAAAAAAAATTATATTGACTCTCCATCACTTTTCTCCCCTACAAGGCATTTCTCTACCTAGTCAACTAATATCACCAAAATTTTTTATGATTTCACTAATAATCATCAAATCTTTTCAAAATATATATTTAGTAAAATCACTTTGAAAAATTTTAAAATTCGTGCAAACACACATATATTTACTTCTAAAATCACACAAATTATTTTGTATATGGAGTACCAAACAAACAAACACACTAAAATTATTGTTCATCCCCAAGAAAATGAGTATCCTTTCAAACATCATCACCAAGATAAAAATACATGTATGATCTCCATGACTAGTTTTGAGAGTTGTGGTGGTCTTTTGTTTCGGAAATAAGTTTAAGTGTTTTGGGATTTGATAGGAAGTATATGGGTTGTGTTATGAAGTATCTATTGATCAAACAAAGCAAAAAAAATTATCATTGAGTTGTCTCACAAGCAACCCTACATTTAATGTCCAAAGACAAACTTTCTTTATATCTCCAAGAAGGTTAGTAACTTTAGCTATCTATGCTAGCTTTTTCATATAATCTTTTTGTTGGCTTGTCTTTTTGTTGGCTTGTCATTGATGTTGTGCCTTTAGAAAATATCATGGAATTAGTGCATATAAATTCCTTAAAAAATATTGCAACTCTTTGTGTGGTTACAGCTTATAGAATTGCTTTCTAGATCATATTAGTCACAACTTTGACTAATTCCATGACTTTCATCATTCTTTTAATAGGAAAAAACATGGCACCCATTGAAGTTTTGAATTTCTTCATCATAATTACTTCATTTTAATCTGCCCTCTAATGTTTCACCATTGTTATCTCTATCTTATCTTTCTTTTCCAACACATCAATGATCAATTGAAGATTTTTTTTACTTGTACTTCATTTTCCATCTCAAGAGTCTTTTCAATTGCTCTAGCATTTTGCTCTAAAAAGAACTTCATTTTTGCTGCCTATTAATTTACATCTTCAAAGTTATATAACTGAAATCCTACTGAAGATGACATTAAAGAAGGTAGTGACTTCATAGTTGTCTTCATCTTCATCTATATTTTTTTTATTTTTTTCGAGCCATTTTTTAGATTCTTCATTGTTATGTACTTCTTCTTTGGGCCAACACTTTTCTATGAACTCTTTTCATTTGAAATCTACTTTCTATATCATTATGATCTTGTAGAGATTTATTTTTACTTGCTCTACACCCCCTTCTTGACATCAAAATATTTGTCCTATGGCTAAAAATAGTTGTACCAAGATTAAATGTGCATGCTAATCTTTTTCCATGTCAAGCATATGAAACCCCACTAGAGAAATAAGCTTACCCTTTTTCACAAAAACATCTTCAATCACCCCCACATGGAAATTTGATTTAATGATTGAACATTTAAGTAAGAGAATAGTTAGAGTTATCTTATCAATGTTTAACAATTGCACTATGGATAATGGTTTCAAGTTTAAATTTGATCCCAACACATAGTATCTTCTAGAAAATGCACTCCCTAATTATGAATGGATTTATACAACTTCGTAGATCTTTCAGCTTTCATTGTAGCTAAATGATGAGACTATACTTCTTGGTCATATTTATCATTCCATATATCTCCAACTTCTTTTTATTACTCATTATATCTTTTTTGAACTTCATGTAATTTAGTATTTGGGCTAGCACTTTAGAAAATAGAATCTTACTTATAACTTTTAGAGATCATTTAGAAACTTCTTGAATTTCTGATTATTGAGAATTTGTTATTCTACCCAATTTTACCAATTAAATAGTGTCCCAAAAGCTTATTGGATAAGATATCTCATCAACAATAATCAATATGTATATGAGTCGTACAAATAATAAAAATGAATTTTGTTTAGATATTGATCACATAAGATTATATTAGCAATTCAACTAAATAACAATCAGATAATGCAATTCTAATAAGAAAGATAATTAGAGATATAAGTATAACTCTTAGATCCTTGGCTTTATCCATGTAAATTTTGTGATGCATGTTCAAATAGTTTAAATTATATGTGTTTTGGATATATAATGAAGTTCATATATGCATAGAAAATAATAATGATCCCCTCATAGCTGTCTCCTCAATACTTTACCACTAAGACAATATTTTATCTCTACCCAAGAATTACTTATAAGTGTATGCATTTTAAGTGACTTATCATTGTCCTTGATGACTAATTTGTATGTATATTTTTATTCATTAGTCTCATGTTGCATAAGGACCAAAAACTAATGTGATTTATAAGTATTGTACATCTAGCTTTGCAAGCACCTTAACTACATAATTAATATATGTGTTTCTCAAGTTTGACCAGTGAGAACAATATGAGTAAAAGTAAGTCAAAGAACTATCAATACCTTATGAGTTTCAATACACTCTCATATGTTTCATGTATTATTTATTATCATCCTCTATAGTAATGATGTTACCCACACACTAAAAGCAAAACTCTTAATAAAATATTCTATAAAATTTTTACCTCAATTGATAACCAAATCTTTTTAGACATGCACAATAGATTGCTTGTAAAATCATTCATGTTTTTGGCTTTGGGAACACATTACTTGCAATGATTAATATAGCTAAATTTTGAGATATAGATTTGTCTCATACATCAGGGCTAGAATGGATATCACTTCATTCCTACTAAATGCATGAGTGAGTCTAATAGATTATATGTCACCGTATACCACAATAACATGTACAAATTCACCAATAGTCAAATCCCTAATCTAAGTTCTATTTAATTACTAGATCCATCAATTTTCATTTCATAATATAAATAAAATACATTTATTATTCATAAAACTATTCATATACCATATTTTTCTTTTTTCTTTTCTTCTTCTTCTTCTTCATCTATTTATTTATTTTCTAATTTGTTTTATCTTTTCTTCTTCTTTATTTTTCTTTTTCTATTTCTTTTTCGTCTACTACTACTACTACTACTTATTATTATTATTATGATTATTATTATTATTATTATTATTCTTCTTCTTTTTCTTTTTCTTTTTCTTTTTCTTCTTCTTATTCTCATTATTATTATTATTATTATTTTATTATTATTATTATTATTCTTCTTCTTCTTTTCCTACTTGTTCATCTACATCTTCTTCTACTTATCATTATTTTTTTTCTTTTCATCTTATTCTTTAACTTTTTCTTTTCATTCTCCTTTTTTTGTTATTTTTTTTTATTTGTCTTCTTCTTTTTCTTCTTCTTATTCCTCATACTCATAAACATTGACTTCTTATTCTTATACTTATTCTTCTTCTTCAGCTTCATAATTTTCTTGCTTTTATGCCTTCATCCTTTATTTTTATCATTATCATCATCACCATCTACTTCTTCTATAATTATTTCTAATTTTTTTATATTAATATTATTATTTATTATTATTATTCTTTTTCATATTCATATTCTTCTTCTCCTATCACTACTACTTCTTGTTTTCCTTCATCATCATCATCATCATCATCATCATCATCTTATTCTTCTTTTTCTTTATCATCATTTTTAATTCTTCTTTTTATAATTTTATTTTCATCTTCTTCTTATTCATTTTTTTCTTCTTTTCTTTTTCATCATCATCATCTTCTTCTTCATTAACATATGTATTTGCTTTTTCTTTTTGGCATTCTACTAGATATTCTCCTTCACCTTATTCTTCATTTTTTCTACTTCTTATACTTTAAATTTACTTTCTTCTTCTTTTTTGTCATCATCATCATCATTATCATCATTATCATCATGATCATTATTATCATTATATTCTTCTTCTCCATCTTTGTCTGCTTATTCTTATTCTTCTTCGTCTTCATCTTCATCTTCTTGTTTTTATTCATCTTATTTTTTTTTGTCTTTTCTATCTTTTCATCTTCTTCTTATTATCTTTTTATTCTTCATCTTCTTATTATTTATCTTCTTCATCATCATCTTTTTCTTCTTCTTCATCTTCTTTTTCTTCTTCTTTTTCTTGTTCTTTTTGTTATTCTTCTCCTATATATTATTCACCATCTTCATCATCATGATCATCATTATCTTCTACTACTTCTTGATCTTCACATCATTGTTGTTTTTATTTTTAGACATCAACTTTTTCTTTTTCTTTATTTTTTTTTCTTCTTTTTATTATTATTCGTCTTTTTATAATTTATATATTTTTTCATTTTCTTCTTCATATTCATCTTCTCCTACTTCTTTATTTTTTTATTATCTTCTTCTTCCTTTTCTTTTTTATTATTCTTCTACTTATTATACTTAATCATCTTCATCATTTTCTTTTTCTTATTTTTCTTATTCATCTTTTTTATCTTAGACTTTTTATTCTTCTATATTTCCATATTTTTTTATATTATACTATTCTTCTACTTCTTCTACAACATCAAATTCTTCTCCATGGTATTCTTTTTTAGACTCCTAATTTTTTATTTTTCTTTATCATTTTATTCTTCTTTATCATCATTATCTTGTTCATATACTTCTTTTTTCATCATCAGCATCTTCTTATTATTCTATTTATATTCTTTTTTTATTCTTCTTCTAATGTCTTTTCTTCTTCTTTTTTTTCATCTCATCATCATCATCATCATCTTCTTCTTCTACATCAACCCTGACTTCTTGTTTATCATCATCATTATCGTCTTCTTCTTCTTCTTCTTATTTGGTTTCTTGTTTATTTTTTGTTCTTCTTGATCTTTTTCTTCTTTTTTCTTTATAATCTTCTTTCTCAAATTATTCTTCTTTTTAACCTTCTTTTTTTTTTCTTTTCTTATTTTTCTTCTTATTTTTTTCTACTTATTCAACTATAACTTATTTTCCTTCTTCATAATGATGATAATGATGATGATGATGTTCTTCTTCTTCTTATGTACTTCATAATCAACATTTTCAAAATTATATTTTTTTTATTCTTTGTCTTTTTGTACAACTTGTAAATCGTATGTTTCATTTATTCATTATTGTACTTCTTATTCTTCTTCATCTTCTACTTCACCATGTTCTTCTTATTTGTTATTTTCAGCATTATTATGATAATCATTTTCAAGTTCATATTATCATTGTTCTACTTCTACTTTTTCTTCAACAACATAATCATCATCTTCTTCTCCATCATCATCATCATCATAATTATAAATTTCTTCTTTTTATTCTTCTTAATCTTCTTCTTAATCATAATAATAATCATGATAATCATCAACTTCTTCTTCTTCATTTTTATCTTCTTATTTTTCTTTTTTTGTATTTATTTTTTTCTTCTTGACCTATATCATATTCTTAGTTTTTTTCTTATTCACTATCACCATCATCTTATTTTTTTTCTTCTTCATCTTTTTCTTCTTCTTCTTTTACTACTTCTTCTTCTAATTCTTCTTCTTCATCTTATTCTTCTTCTTCTTTTTTTTCTTCTTTTTTTTCTTATTTTTCTTCTACCTCTTCTTCTCCTTTTACTTATATTCTAGTTCTCCTTCTTTTTCATCTTATCATGCTTCTTCTTCTTCTACTTTTTCTTCTTCATATTTATCTTCTTATTTTTCTTATTCTTCCTCTTCTTCTTCTTCTTCTTCTTGGTTTTTTATATTTTCTTCATCTACTTCTTCTTTTTTATATCCCACCTCTTCTTTTTCTATTTCTTTTTAATTATCTTCTTTTTTTTCTTCTTCTTTTTATTCATGCTCCTATTATTCCTTTTCATCTTATTATTAATTAACTCATAGTTATATGTCTTCTACTACTTAGTCATAATTTTTATCATCATCTACTTATTCTATTTGTTATTCTTGTACTTATTCTTTTCTTCTCATTCTTCCACTTATTCTTATTCGATGTCATCTTCATCTTCTTTTTTTTTCCTTATTCTTTTTCTTATTTTTTTATTATTGTACTTATTATTCATCATCATCATCTTATTATTATTATTATTCTACCTTTTCTTCATCATCAAAATTATTATCTCCTTTTTTCTTCATATTTTTCTTTGACATCTTCTTCTTCCTTTACTTCTTCTCCATCTTAGTTTTCATCATTATCTTGTTTTTTTTCTTATTCTTCTTCATCGTATTCTTTTATTTCTTTTTTTTATTCTTATATCATCTTATTCTTTTATTTCTTTTTTTTATTCTTCTTCATCATCATCATCATCTTCTTCTTCTTCGTCATCATCATATTCATCATCATCATCTTAATTTTATTTTTCTTCTTATTCTACTTTATCTTCTTTTCTTCCTCTTATTATTTGTCTTCCTCTTATTCTTTGTCTTCCCCTTAATCATGATTATTATTGTGATCATCTACTTCTTCAATTTCTTCTTCTTTGTCTTATTATTTTTTCTTCATATATCTTAATTGTCCCTGATAGTGTGGGTGGCTAGCAGACTGACATTCATTTCTTAATTTTCATTTTGTTGTGTCTTTGTGATTATGCCATAGTACTAGTAATTAGCTTTAGCATACAAGTCATATCAATGCCCTTCTTTGATAATAGTATCTCAAAACCTAATGGAATAAATAATACCACAACTTTGGTATGAGTAGTTCTGGCCCTATAATTTTTTAAAGCTTAAAAGGTGCTACTTTTAAAAAGGTTATAATTCTAACTTGGGACTATCAGGCCATATTAAATATAAATTTACCTTCTCTTTCTTCTCATTCTTCTCATTCTTCTCTTTCTTCCCTTTCTTCCATTTCTTCTCTTTCTTCCCTTTCTTCTCTTTCTTCCATTTCTTCCCTTTCTTCTCTTTATTCTCTTTCTTCTCTATCTTCTCTCTCTTCTCTTTCTTCTCTTTCTTCTTTTTCTTCTCTTTATTCTCTTTCTTCTCTTTATTCTCTTTCTTCTCTTTCTTCATTTTCTTCCTTTTCTTCCTTTTCTACTTTTTCTTCTTTTTCTACTTTTTCTTAAATTTTTCTTTTTCTTCTTTTTCTTCTTTTTCTTCTTTTTCTTTTTTGTATTCTTCTTCTTGCTTCTTATTCTATTTTACTTTTTTTTTCTTCAACTTTATCTCCTTCTACTACTACTTCTTCATTTTTTGTATTTCTTCTTTTTCTTATTCTTCTTATGTTTTTTCTTCTTCAACATCTTCTTCTTTTTTTCTACATCAACTACTTCTTCTTATTCTACTACTACTAATTATTTTCTTATTTTTCTACTCTTTCTTCTTCTTCTTCTTCTTCTTTCTTATTTTCTTCTTCTTCTTTCTTATTTTCTTCTTCTTCTTCTTCTTTTTCTTCTATTTCGTATTCTACATCTTTATATCACCTTTTTCTTTTTCTTCTTCTTCTTCAACTACTTCTCCTTCTTCGTTTCATTCATCATCTTCTTCTAATACATATGTTTCTTATTCTTCTTCTTTTTCTTTTTCTTTGCCTCCTCTTCCTCCTCCTCCATCTTATTTTTGTTCTTGTTCTTCATTTTCTACTTATTATTATTATTATTATTATTATTATTCTTCTTCTTCTTCTTCTTGTTCCTCTATTTCTGTTTATTCTTCTTCTTATACTTCTTCTTCTTCTTCTTCTTCTTTTTCATCATATATTTCTTCTTCTTATTTTTCTTCTAATTTTTCTTCTTTTGCCTCTTCTTCATTTTCTTCTTCTTGTTCTACATCTTATTCTTCTTCTTATTCTTCTTCTAATTCTTCTTCTTTTGCCTCTTCTTCATTTTCTTCTTCTTGTTCTACATCTTCTTCTTCTTCTTCTTCTTCTTCTTCTTGTTCTACATCATCATCATCATCATCTTCTTCTACATTTTTTTCTACTTCTTCTTCTATACTACTTATTGTTCTTATTCAACCTCTTCCTCTTCTTTTTTTTTCTTCTTCTTCTATTTCTTTTTCTTTTTTTTCTTCTTCTTCATCATCATCTTCTTCTTCTTTTTCAACATCTTCTTTTACATCTACTTTTTTTTTCAAATTTGTAAACATTTTCTTCTTCTTTTTATTCTTCTTTTTCTTCTTCATTTTTTCTTCTCCTATTTCACCATCTGCTACTACTTTTTCATCTTATTATTTTTCTACTAGTACTACTTCTTCTATTTGTTATTTTTATTATTATTTTTTCTTCTTCTTCTACCTTTTCTTTTTCTAGTTTTTCATTTTTTTTCTTTTCTTCTACTCAATCTTTTTCTATGTCTTCTCTTTAACTTGCTTCTTCTTCTCCTACTTCTTCTTTTCTTCTTGTGCTCCTCCCACTTAGGCTTCTTCATTAACATATTCTATTCTTTTGCTTCTTCTTCTTTTTCTTCTTATTTTTCTACTTCTTCTTTGACTTCTTATTCATTTTCAACTTCTTCTTCTTCTTCTTCTTCTTATTGATCTTGTTATTTTTCTTCTTTTTATGCTTCTTCTTTCTATTTTTCTTCTTATTGTTCTTCTATCTCCATTTATTTTTCTTCTTCTACTTCTTCTTCCTTTTCTTTTGAGTCTTCTTCTTCTTCTTCTTCTGCTACTACTACTACTTACTACTACTACTACTTTTTTATCACATCATCATCTTATTAATTTTATTATTATTCTTCTTCTTCTACTACTACTACTACTTCTTCTTCTTCCTCATCATTATCTTCTTCTATAACTTATTCTTCTTATTTTTCTGCTACTTAAACTTATGTTATTTCTTATTTTTATTATTTTTTATTATTTTTTATTCTTTTTTACTATTTTTGCTTCTTCTTTTGCTTCTTATTATTTTTTTATTACTACTACTACTACTACTACTTCCTTTTCTTATTCTATTATTAATACTTCTTCTTCTTCTAGTTCTTTATCAACATCATTATAATCATCATCATTTTATACTTCCATTTTTTTTTCTTATGCTTCTTTTTCTTCTTATACTTCTTCTACTTCTTTTCTTCTTCTTATTCTTCTAATTCTTCTTCAATATATGATTCTTCTTCTTTTTTCTTCTTCTTCTTTATCTTCTTCTGCTTCTTCTTTTTCTTTTTCTTATTCTTCTTCTTATGTTTCTTCCTTGAATTCTTCTTAATTTTCTTATACTTATCCTTCTCCTTCTTCATCTTCTTCTTTTTTATTTTCTTTTTCTTCTTCTAATTTAATTCTTATTATTATTATTATTCTTCTTCGTTGTCTAATTTTTTTCTTCTTCTTCTTATACTTCTTCTGCTTATTTATCCTTTGCTTCTTCTTCTCATTCTTATACTTCTTTTTTTTTATTTTTCTACTACTACTACTTCTTCTATTTCTTTTTTCTTCTTCTTCATTTTATCTCCCTACTTCATTTTTTTCTTCTTCTACTTATTCTGCTTATTCTTCATTTTATTTCCCCACCTAGTCTTTTTCTTCTTATTCTTATGCTTCTTCTTTTGCTTCTAATTTTTATACTTCTTCATATTCTTCATTTACTTCTACAACTTCTTCTTCTACTTTTTATTCTTCGTCTTTTTCTTTTTATTCTTCTTTTTCCTTTTCTTCTTCTTTTACTTCTTCTACTACTACTTCAGCTAGTTCTTATTCTTCTTTTACTTCTACTAGTTCTTCTTCTTAACATCTTCTTCTTATTTTTCTTATTTGTCTTCTTTTGAATTTCTTTTCCTTCTTCTTATTCTTCAACTTCTTCAATTTCTTCTTCTTTTTTTTACTACTAGTATATCTTCTTCTTTTTTCTTCTTCCACTACAAGAAAAATCCCAAATACATAGGGATAATTCTCTAACTAAATGGGCTTTTTCCATCGCTAAAGAAGATATAGCGACGGATTAACGACGGAAGCATTCCCAATCTAAAGTGCTCGTCCCTAAAAATTAGCGAGGGAAAGAGTCCCTGGCTAAAAATTTACCAATGGAAGTTTTCCTAGCCAAAATAATAAATTCCCTAGAAAAATTAGCAAGGAAAAATTTCCTAGTCAAATGGGGCTTTTTCATCGCTAAACTGGTATAATGGCAGATTACCGACGGAAGCTTTCCCAATCTAAAATGCTAGTCACTAAAAATTAGCGAGGGAAATAGTCCCTAGCTAAAATTTTAGCGACGGAAACATCTCTAGCTAAAATACTAATTTTTCTAGCTAAATTAGCAAGAGAAAATACCTAACTATTTTCATTCCAAAACTATTTTTAGAATTTTTTTTTTCAAAAATATTAATTAAAAAATTTAATATTTTTATATTAAATTGAAAAAGATCATAAACTATATACAATAATTTATAATTAACAAAAAATAAAATTATTTAATAAATTATTCTAATACAATATTTTACATAATTAAGAAAAAAATATAACAAAATTTTATTAAATCTTATTCATTAATGTATCAACCGACAGTATATTAGATATAATCTATCTATGCATTAACATTGATTTGTCTTTCTTAGCTCCTCCGATCACCATCTTTCTACTGCGACAAAGATGTCCGAGTCATGGTGCGTCATGTTTAGTAAATAATTTCTCACTAATACAAACTTCCTATGGAGAATAATGAGGTACCTTATCTGTACACAATTTAAACCAATGAATAAAATCAAAAAAAAAACATATAAAAAAAGTTATGTTTTGATTAATATATAATACTGTAGTATATATGTACATATAAACTACTGTATATATGTATATACATTACTGTAGTATTATATGTACATATATACTTAGTACATATATACTCAGTATATATGTACATATAATACTGCAGTATTATATGTACAAATACTATAGTAATATATGTGCGTATATATATACCTATATACAGCATTTGCCATTATTGCTGCTGTCGCTACTATTTCCACTGCCGCTGCTATTACTACAACTCCTACTACTACTACTACTGCTGCTATTGATGCTACTATGACTGTTGTCCCCACTGCCACTACTACTGTTGCCGCTGTTATTGCTGCTACTACTACACCTACTGCTGCCGCAACTGCTACTGCTCCTACTGCCGCTGCTGCTTACTGCTACCGCTGCTACTGCTACTATTATCACCGTTGTTGTTGCCGCTAATAATAAAAGTGGGGCGGGCGATGATGCTCGACTGATATACTTTTCTGCCAACCACTCATTTTGAGATTGAGCAAGTTTTTGACAATGCAACGAGCTTCTTCTCCCTAAATAGGACCCGATATTCCTCTTGGCACTCACGACTTTTAAAAATCAAGTAATGATACATTTTTCCTTTCGATTGAATACAGTTTTGTGAGATGTAATAAAATTACACGACACTACACGAGCATCATCATCATCAACCTAAGACCTAGTACAATTATAACCAATCATTCCAAAACCTACTACATGAAAACTTATTTCCTCATACATATGCTTTGTACCATGTGATAATTGCATATCTACACAATTACTAAGATATTTAAGACTAACCTCTGTTTGCCTTGCTGGCCTGGATAAGAAATATCTTCATGCCACAGCTTTGGGAAAGGTCTAATATCCTGACTTTTATGACATACATCGGTAAGCAATGGATGATGATGCCCAGACCAGCCCGAGCAACTATATATTCAAATGTGTGTGTGTGTGTGTGTAAATGGGTGTGTATGTATGACAATATATACATATCTACAAATAAATATATGCACCCACTTATGTACATACTCGGTATATACCTACGTATATACTTAGCATATACGTTCGTATATCCCAAGTATATTCATATTTATATACTTGGTATATGTACATATACAGTGCATGTCATGTACTGCATGACTCTGAAAAGAAAGATCAGCACACCACAAGAACTAGCACATGAGCCCCAGTATTGCACTGCCAGAACATCCAACTCTACATGGTAAGTAGAAATCTAGTATCATTAACAAATTGCACAGGCTTCAGACTTTACGAAAACTAATTGACAAATAGAAAATAAAAAAAGTTGCCCGGTGAAAATCAGAATAGTACATGCCCAGACAAACCAAATTTTTATCTTCCAAAACAATATAAAAAAACAACACATGCTAAAACAAAATAATACAATCTTCAATGACCTTGATGCTAATTCAATCATAACTTGCTTTCTATCTAAAAATCTAACATGCTCTCGAAGTTAAATTTTCATCATGTTATCTTCTTTTGTGTGACATTGTACTTGGTCTCTTTTAAAGGTTTGATTTCATTAGGAATGAGGCACCTAAACGCATATATTTATATTATTGAACATGATATCAAAGCAGGGGAAATAAAAGTGATAATGCTGCCACCACCACCATCATTTCAACTAACATATTGGTGACTGCCCCAAGATACCTGATGCTTTTTTTAAAATACAAAAGTAAATGTGTTTGAAGCATGCCATCAATATAAACACTACACTACCTAGACAAGGTACAAGTGAAATAAAAAATACATAAATTAAAATAGGGCAATAAATATAATGAATATTTTATATATTCATCACCTCAAACTTCAAAGAAAAAAGAAATTAAGATTACCCAATAGTTATAATGAAAATCTTTGCCAACAATTATGATGAGAATGGTTATTGCGTGGCTCGGCACGTCCCCAACCCAGAATAGCCTAGGTCTGAACCAGGAGAGCTAGGCATGCCCTCATCGGGGCCTGGCCATGGCACCTAGTGGCCCCACAAGGGCACATGCTCTGGACCCTTGACTCTTGTGGGCCATGTCCCCTGGACAGTGCGTGCAGGTGGCAAGTGCTGAGCATGATGGCAGCATTATATCAATATATTATACGTAACATAGATGGGTTAATTGTTATTTGTATCTATAAATACACATAATTTAATTATTATGTGATACAATATACAAAATACATACATAATGTATATAGAATGTACATACAAGGTGTAAATACACTCATATTGAATATATACACGCACACACACTATATATCGACATAAATTATTATGTAGATACATGTATATATAATGTAAATACAAAATATACAGACACATACCTAGTATATAGAAAATTTAAAATTATGAATTAAAAAATTAAATAACATTAAAAAAATTATTTAATTTAAAATTATAATTAATACTTATAAAATAAAATATGGTAATATAATCTTTCAAAATAAAACTAAAACATAAAAAGTATTAGAAATCATTAAGTCATAAAATGATAAAAATTATATGATCATTTTCAATCTAACTGTTATGATATGTAAAACTTTAAATTTTATCATATACATCATCATATGTCTTTTGTTGTAATGTAGGAATTTGATCTTGAAGACTCTTCTATGTATTATCTTAATCTTTCTATCATAACAAATTTTCAAAAATATTAATTGTAATTTGATTTTCCTATCTAAAATAATATTCAAAATCATAAATACGATATACTTTAATATACACTACACACAACAAAGATCAGCAAATCATGAGACATTTTATATATCACGAAAAAAAATTTTATATAATTTTTACAAACTCAATGCATCTAGATTTTTCATATCTTCTAAAATAGTAGAACAATAATTGATGTCTAAGTATTTTAATAGGTTATAAAGACTCATATTCAGCAGACCAACCTATCACTTAGCTCTAACTTATTTGAATTATAAAATTTATCATCTTTAGATACTTCACAATCATAATTTCATTAAAATAAAAATACTTATTTTCTTAATATTTAAATAAATTTTTAATTAATCATAAATTTTACTTTTTTTTTCTTATAACTGATTAATCCCCAATCTAAATGTAAAAAGTTTTGAGTTATACATATAGTAAGATACAATTATTTATATTTATATGTTATTATACTTATAGTATATATAGTTATAAATAGTTATATATAGTTAAACATATAGTTATATATAGATATATTCATACAAGTAGTTATATGTAGTTGTACATATTATATACAAAGTTATAAATAAATATATAGATTTACATATATGTATACATAATTACAACTATTTTAATTATATAAAGTTGTATATAGTTATACAAATATTTATATATAGGTATACACATATAGTTTAGTAGCATATATAACAGATAAAGAGTTTTAGATTACTACAAACCTTGCAAAATTTTGATTTAATCCATACCATGCTCAATTCTTCTTCACTAAAAATTCTATGTCATGATTTTGCAAACCTTAAAATCATAAAAATATAAACTATAATATATATGTACATATATAGTGAAGTATATATGCACATATATACTCATATATATGTACATATACATATATAGTTGTATATATGTATATGTACATATATAAGAGTATATATGTACAAGTATTTGTATGTACATATAAACTCAGTAAATATACATATACACTACAGTGCATATTTACATATATACGTGTATACATATACATTGCTGTATATATGTACATGTATGTACATTTACACTGCCGTGTATATATACAAGTATGTACATATATACTGGTAAATAGTTATACATATATACCAATATATATGTATATGTACATATAATATATGTACATCTACACTATAGAGTACAATACACTGTAGAGTACATGTACATATATACTCAATCAAGTTCCACGTGTAAAATCACTTGGCTACTCAATGGATGTTTTCATATAGATATCAAGTGAATAAGCAAAGCACAAACTAGATGATAAGCAATATTAAATAGAAATGCATAATAGTCTATAGAAGTTCATAAATCAGGCATGAAAGAAACGTAATAGCGAACCTAATTTGATTACAAGTTTCAAATTTTATGAACATTTTTTTCAGCATTCATTAGTTTAATAAAGAAAAAGAAAGAAGTATGTGATGGTTATCATCCAAATCATACCTAATTTTTGAGGCTGGTTTGCATTGATCCATAGCTCCAATAGCTCATTTTAAGCAGTAGCAAACTCATGAGATTTGTATGATTTCATTACTAGCTCATGTAACTTTCCTCAAGTGTACCCAATGAACTAACGGTGTAAATTGTTAAACAAATTGGAGCTTATATTACTCTCATTATTATAGGAACATTGTGATATGATTACAAGTTTCAAATTTTATGAATATTTTATCAGCATTCATTAGTTTTATAAGGAAAAAAAAAAGTAATAGACAATAGCTATCATCCAAATCATTTCTGATTTCTGAGGCTGTTTTGCATTGTACCTTAGCTCCAAGTAATTATAAGTAGTTAAACATAAATATATACAAAGTTATAAACAATATATAGATTTCCATATATGTATACATAGTTACAAATATAGTTATGCAAAGTGTTATATAGTTATACAAATATTTATATATAGTTATACACATACAGTTAAACATAATATTGTATGTTGTTATACATGTAATTATAAATATAGTTATATGTGGTTATACATATAGTTATACTTATATTTATACATGTAGGCATATATATTTTTTCATATAATTTTATATATTTATACATATAGTTATGTATATGTATAAATATAGTAAAATACATTTTTATATATTAATATATACAAATGTATATTAAATATAAGCTGTAAATTATATATTTAAATATAGTTATGTATAAAGCTTGTATAGTTATACATATAATAAGATATAATTATTTATAGTTATTTGTTATTATACATATAGCATATATAGCTATAACTATTTTTATATAGTTAAACATATAGTTATATATAGATATATTCATAAAAATAGTTATACATAAATATATAAAGTTATAAACAAATATATAAATTTACATATATGCATAAATATATGTATACATAGTTACAAATATAGTTATATTCAATTATATAGTGTTATATAATTATACAAATATTTATATATAGTTATCCAAATATTTATATATAGTTATACACATATAGTTAAATATAATGTTGTATATTGTTACACATGTAATTATAAATATAGTTATATGTGGTTATACATATAGTTACACATAAAGTTATACTTATATTTATATATGTAGGTATATATATTTTTTCATATAATTTTATATATGTATACATATAGTTATCTATAGGTATATATAATGTAAAATACATTTTTATATACTAATATATAAAAATGTATATTAAATATATGTTGTTAATTATATTTTTAAATATAGTTATTATAATATTTTATAGTTTTAAATATAGTCAAAAACATTTATTTATAGTTATATGTTCTTATACCTTTGGGATACAATGGCAAAAAGACACAAAAAAGAAAACATACTAGCTCAGCTTAAACAGATCAGAGCAAAGTAAATACTATCTTATATTTCAAGTGTGCAATATATAAATATAAATATAAATATAAATTGAATCCCCCTAGAAATAGATGATGTCATCCACATACCAAAACAAAACTCAGGCAAAGTAGGCAAAGATTAGATCCACATCCAGATATGTTAACAAAGTTTATCTCATCTTGCTTAGATTGTTTATGACTTGCTGGCAATGTAATTGGAAAGCCAATCAAGACCCTCGTATAGGCCCTCGCCATAGGTATCATAGGTGCTATCAATGTACCAATGGCATTGGAGAAGAGAGTGAAGTCTTAGCTTGACAGTAATTTTATTTGGATTCATTGCATTGGGAAAATCTTGCTTATTGGCAAACACTAGAAAAACTACATCTCGAAGCTTTTCCTCATTTAGCATCCTATGCAACTCATCTCTTGCTTTAAGTACAAAATCTCTGTCATTCATGTTCATCACAAATATGAGACCTTGGATATTTAGAAAGTAATCTCTCCAAAAAGGGCGAATTTTTTCTTGACCCCCAACATCCCACACAAGGAAATTGATGTTTTTATATTCAACAGCTCCTACATTGAAGACAATAGTAGGAATTATGGTGGCAATTTCACCAACCTTCAACTTATATAGAGTGGTTGTCTTACCGCTAGCATCATTGTTGGAAAATAGCCTATTGAACAGCTTTGTGAACATCAACTCCATTTCTTCCACTAAATCTCAATCTCTCTGTCGTATGATAGTAAAGAGATCTGATGAGAGAAAGAACCAGAATCAAAAGACCTCGAGAGATTGTCACCAGAGAGGGTTGTCAACCTCTATATGTTCTTATACCTAAAATATATATAATTAAAAATAGCGTTATACATAGTTAAACATACAATTATATATAGATATATTCATACAAGTAGTTATAAGTAGTTATAAGTAGTTATACATAAATATATACAAAGTTATAAATAAATATATAGATTTAATTATATGAATAGATATATGTATACATAGATACAAATATAGTTATATTTAATTATATAGAGTATTACATAGTTATACAAATATTTATATATAGTTATACACATATAGTTATAAATATGGATGTAGTTAAAGATATAGTTATATATAACATTTTTATAGATATACATATAGTAAAATACAATGATATATAGTTATATATTATTATACATATGATATATTTTGTTAAAAATATAGTTATATAGAATTACACATATAGTTATAAAATATTATATAGTTAAAAAAATAGCTATATATAGTTATTAATATAGTTATAAAAATAGTTTTACAAATATATAGTTATAAAAATAGTTATAAAAAATATTACTTAGTTACAAATATAGTTAAATATAATTATGAAAAGTTTTATAAAGTTATACAAATATTTATAAATAGTTATCATATACTATGATAACAACACTCTCTCAAATACCCTATTGAATTACACCACTATAGAGAATGAACTTGTATCAACAATTTTTGCTTTTGGCAAGTTAATATCATATTTAGTGGGAACCATAGTCATAGTATATACAAAATATTCTATAATCAAATATCTCATAGAAAAAAAGATGTCAGACCTAGAATGATTTGATGGATTTTACCATTAAAATAGTTTGAACTAAAGATATTATATAATAAATGTACATATAATCAAAATTGAAAATAGCTTATCAAGACTAGAAAAAGAAGATATAAGAGTTGAAGAAGTTATTAGATAGATTTTTTTATTTGAACAAATTATAGTATTGAATGAAAATGTAGCTCCATGGTAAGTAGTATTGAATGAACCTTATCATTGCAAGTAGTACTCTGATCAAATTTTGAGGCAAAGTGTTATATATGAGAATCAGTAGTATCTTGCAATAATATCACTTTTTGCTACTGCTCTCACGAATTTGTGAAACATGTTAATATTTATGTGCTCAAGTTTTTTTCTTCTCAAAATTAATGTTGATATTTACATATATATGCATAGATATATATGTGCATATACACTGCCCTACACACACACACATTTATACATCCATATACATTACTATACATTATATATCAGCATATTCATTTTTGTACTTTTGTATATATTCACACATGCATCTACATTTTCAAAATAGTGTGTATATACTTGTATGCATGCATTTACTACTGTACATGCATACAAACTTACACATATACCTATATACGTAATGTATTTTTAAAGTTACACATGAAACTATTCTATGTGTGTGTGTAAATATATTTAAAATTTTTTGATTTTGAAAATTTAATTAAAATAAAATATTATATATTGTACACAATTTATAAAATATTGTAAATTCTTTATATTTAAAACAAATATTTGTGTGTGTATGCATGTGTGTATGTGTGTGCATGCGTGTGTGTATGTGTGTGTGTGTGTGCGTGTGTGTATGTGTGTGTGTGCGTGTGTGTGTGTGTGAAGCATATTAATGCATAAAATGAAATTATGAATTAAATATATGAGATTATATTTTATTCAAATAGTTATTTTTTTAATATTTATATTAAAATAACTATCATTATACTTATATAAATAAATGAAGTTGGCATATTCGTAAATTATTTTGTTTTTACAATTATGTTAAAAATGAAAATATAGTTCATAAATAGATAATATTGTTTTTTTTTCTATATAATTATTTATTAAAATATTAATGTATATGATAAATTTCTACCTATTATTAATGTTATTAATAAATTTTTAGAAACTTTAATATTCAAATAAATACAATGTAGTGCATATAACTACATACATTTAATGTTTTGTAAAAAATCAATTATTTCTTTAAATTATGTTAAAACAAAACATATTACCATATAAATATATGAGGTGAAATTTTATGTTAAATTATGTTATAAATATTGTTTAAATTATGTTATAAATATAAATATAAATTATGTTAAATTATTTCTTTAAATTATTTCTTTAATGTTTAAATATTGTTTATTTATAAAAAATATAATATATTGCATATTATGAGGTGAAATTTTATTTTGTAAATAATTTTTTTAAAAGTTTTATCTTTGTAAATTGAAAGTACATCACATATATATTTTAGAAATTTATTATAATAATTATTACACAAACATACTTTATTTGTTTTGAAATTTACAACATGAATTTTAACAAATGAACATTTTATTAGAAATCAATTTTAGTTAAATGATATTACGTGAAACAAAAATACAAACTCTAAACATATTAAAACATAGTGAAATAAAAATACAATAAAAATACATTTATGGTTTAAAAAATTAAATTTAAGTTCCTAAGATATATGAGAAAATGATAAAGATTTATATAATATCCAAAAAAAATATGTATGAATGAGATGAATGATATGAATGGATATTTTGTTTCTAAAGCATGCAGTTATACATGTTATAGATGTAGTTATATATAGTTTTTCATGTAATTATATATATTTAGACATATGGCTATGTATAGGTATTGATGTAGATAAATACATTTATATATAGTAATATGTTAATATACATATTATTAAATACATTTATATATAGTTTTATATCTAAATATATATGTATATTAATTATATGTTGTTATATTTATATATAGTTATGCTTATGGATACTATTTTTATAGTTATAGATATAGTAAAATACACTTATATATTTATGTGTTATTACTCTTGGGATCATCATATTTACATAAGTTATTATTTAAATATTAAATATGTTGTTATATACACACTGCTCACCACAAACCCCAAAACCCATTTTGTGATTAACATTGAAAATCATGACTGTAGAGTGAAAAAAACATGGAAATCAAGTCGGCATACCTATTGTGCACCATCAACATCCACACAATGAGAATGTATTATATCACACATGCATGAAGTATGTATACGAATCAGTTTATATAAGCAATCCAACCATACAATAGTGATTAAAGAAGAAGAATATTTAAATAAAAAATAACAGAATCAAAATACACACTCTTGCATTAAGATAATCGATGAAGAATTAAGGTAGAAAATGTACCTCAAATCAATAAGAAATTCTCATTTAGTCTTTGATTAGGGTTTGATGCATCGTGTCGAGAGATAGAGGTGGACTGTGGAGGACTTAGGTGCTTGTTAGAGTTGTCTCTCGAGTCTTGACAACAAGTGACTAAAATTAACAAAATATTTAAATTTTTCATTATAAAAACATTAAATAAATAAAAAATTTATAAAATACATAAAGACTCATTTTTTTATTAATTATCAAAATATTTTCAACAAAATTCATGTGCATGTAACAATGTACACATGAAAAATAAACACCTTATAATTTTTTATTATGAAAATAATAAAACAATAAATATATAAACAATATGAAAAAATTATATGCTGAGCCTTAGAACAAAAAAAATCAAATAGCTACAAAATTTACAAACTTCATATAATAAGACATACATGAAAAGATGATTTGTCTTCTAGCCACTCTCCTAAGAGTTATAAAATACTCTTTATGTTAAAAAAAATGTATAAATATATATATTTTATTGTTATAAATTTTAAGAACTCATATTAATTTTTATGAAGGTGCTATGAAATAATTTTAAAGGCATAAAATTTCATAATATTTGATATCATTTATAATTTTTAAAATTTTAAAAATTACTTAAAGTCAGAAGATAATTAAAAAAAGTTATATTTATTATTTTAATAAAGACTGAATATTAAACACTAATAGTAAAAAAGTTACTCAATTACTTAATTCTTATAAATTTTAGTAGGGGCAAACATGTATGTATTTATTTTTAAATATTAATTTATTTTCTTTTAAATTTAATGAAAAAATTTTTATTTTTATTATAATTCAAGATTTTCAAATTTTGTATTAATTATTATTCTAAAGTTTCCTATAATCATAAATGTTTTTTTATGCTTATAATAATATTAATATTTACTAGTTTATTCATCAATTCAGATATTTTTGAAAATAATTTCTAATTAATCATACAATGAATTATTTTATCTTTATAATAGTAGAAATTTTATTGTATGTTCACTTAATTTTTAAAATATCTTAAAAAATTATTATAATTAAAGAATTAATTAGTTAATATTAGTTTAATACAAATTTTAAGTTTCTTAAATAAAACTTTTAGAAAAATTATTGGTATAATTTTTAAAAAAATTTATAATCATAAAAATAGATATTTTAGTCCTTATTAATATATATTTTTTTGTATTTTTATATTTTTCAAATTATTTATTTATAATATCCTTTTTTTATAATTTTATAAGGAGAATGTATCTTTCAAGAATCACTCATCTATAGACCATAACATACATTAAATGAAAAAAATTAAATAAAATATCTAAACAAATAATAAATTAAAAAAATTAAATAATTAAAGATTGGCTAGAGAAATTTAATCGATAAATCCGTCGGTATATTATGGATGTAATTAGCAAGGGAAGTTCTATCGCTAAATCTATCGCTATATTCCATATTTTATTAGCTAGTAAAATTCCTGTGACTATATCCGTCGCTATTTTTTGGATGAAATTAGCAAGGGAAATTCAGTAGGTAAATCTATTGCTATATTCAAGTTGAAATTAGCTAGGAAAATCCCTCGGTAAAGCTGTCGCTATATTCTCATTGTAATTAGTTAGAAAAATTCCATTTCTAAATATGTCGCTAAATCTATCGCAACTTTTTATTTCAATGAAAAATCATAAATCTCTTGCTAGTCCCTAGCTAATCCCTCGCAATTTAGCAAGGGATTGATCCCTAGCTAAATTTACATAGCTAAATGAACATTTTCTTGTATTGTTCTGCTTCTTCAGCTTTTACTTCTTGTTCTTCTTCTTCTACTTCTCCTTATTCTCTTTCTTCTTCTTCTTCTTCTTCTTCTTCTCTTTCATCTTCTATTTTTAATATTTTTTTCATCTTCTTCTATCTTTTCTTCTTTTTTTCTACTACTTCTTTTTATTCTTCTATTTTTTCTTCCCCTTCTACTTCTTCTTCTACTTTTTATTCTTCTTATACTTTTTCTTTTGTTTCTTTTTTTATTTTTCTTCTTTTTATGATTCATCTTCTACTTCTTTTTCTTCAAGTTACTTTTTCATCTTCTTAATCTATTTCATTTTTTTTTCTTCTTCTTCAGCTTCTTCTTCGTCATCTTTTTTTGCTACTTTTTCTTCTTTTACTACTACTTCTTCTTTTATTCTTCTTCATTTTTTCATCTTCTTTTCTTCTTCTTCTTATATTTATTCTTCTACTTGTTCATCATCTACTTCTTCTACATATTCTTCTCCTCCTCCTTCTTTTTCTAATTTTACCTCTTCTTCTTCTTCTTGTATATTCTTCTTATTTTTCTTATTTTTCTTTTATTTTTCTATTTTTTATTATTCTTCTTTTGCTTCTACTTTTTCTTCTTTTTCTTCTTCTTCTTCTTTGAGTCTTCTTCTTCTCCTTCTTGTTCTTCTTCTACGTCTTCTTTTTCATTTTCTTCTTTTTCTCCTTTCACTGCTTATTCTTCTTCGTCTTCCTCCTCTACTATTTTACTTCTTCTTCTTATGCTTCTTCTCATTCTTCTTCTTCTTCTTATTTTTCTAATATTACTCTTTATTCTTCTACTACTTTTCTTTCACATTTTGTTTCTTGTTCTTGTTCTTGTTCTTCTTCTTATACTACAACTTCTTCTTCTTCTTTTTCTTCTTCTACTAATTTTTATTCTTCTTCTACTTCCACTTTTTTTTTCATTTGCTTCTTTTTCTCCATATTCATCTTATACTACTTCTTCTTCTACTTCATATTCATCATATTATTTTTTTGTACTTCTTTTTCTTCTTCTTCTTATTCTACTTTTCCTCCCCTGTCTGCTTCTTCGTCGTCGTCATCGTGTTCTTCTTCTATTTCTACATCTTTTTCTTTTTGTTCTATAATTGGTTTTTTCTTCTACTACTACTATGACTTCTTCTTCTTCTAAAGCTTCTTCTTATTCTTAAAGAGCTTCTTATTATTCTTCTTCAATTTCATCTTCTTCTTTTTTTAATGGTTTATTTAATTAATATCTCCCCTTTTTTGGTGGAGGAAAACCAATATTACAAGTTAGTACTTTACTACCTTTTCCCCTTTTACATTCGCACATATCGATTAGACTCAAAACATAATAAATGACATAGACTCATGCAATAATCTATGCCTCTTACCCTGCTTCTAAGAAGAAGAAGAAGAAGAAAGAAGAAGAAGAAAAAAAAAGATGATGATGATGATGATGAGGAAGAAGAAGAAGAAAAAGAAGAGGAAGAAGAAGAAAAGAAGAAGAGGAGGAAGAAGAAGAAGAAGAAGAAGAAGGAGGAGGAGAAGAAGTGGAAGAAGAAGAAGAAGAAGAGGAAGAAGAAGAAGAAGAAGAAGATGATGATGAAGAGGAAGATGAAGAAGAAGAGGAAGAAGAGGAAGAAGAGGAAGAAGAGGAAGACGAGGAAAAAGAAGAAGAGGAAGGAAAGGAAGAATAAGATGAAGAAGAAGAAGAAGAAGAGGAAGAGGAAGTAGAAGACGAAGATGAAGAAGAAGAGTAGGAGGAGGAGGAAGTAGAAAAAGTAGTAGAAGAAGAAGAAGAAGAAGGGTAGGAGGAGGAAGAAGAAGAAGAAGAAAAGGAAGAAGAAGAATATGAAGAAGAAGAGGAGGAGGAAGAAAAGGAAGAAGAAGAATATGAATAAGAAGAAGAAGAAGAAGAAGAAGAAGAAAAAGAAGAAGAGGAAGAAGCGGATGAAGAGGAAGAAGGGGAAGAAGATGAAGAAGATGAAGAAAAAGAATAATAATAGTAATAATAAAAGAAGAATAATAATAGATGAATAGAAGAATGGTAGAAGAAGAAGAAGAAGAATAGAAGAATAGAAGAAGAAGAATAATAATAATAATAATAATAATAGAAGAAGAAGAAAGAAGAAGGAGAAGAATGAAGAACGAAGGAGATGAAGAATATAAGAAGAAGAAGAATAGAAGAATAGAAGATGAAGAAGAAGAAGAAGAAGAAGAAGAAAAATTAGAATAAGAAGAAGAATATTAGAAGAAGAAAGAAGAAGAAGAAGAAAAAGAAGAAGAAAAAGAAGAAGAAGGAAGAAGAAGAAATGTAAGAAGAAAAAGAAGAATAATAATAATTGAAAAAAGTAGAAGAAGAAAAAAAAAGATGGGAAAGAAGAAGAAGAAGAAGAAGAAGAAGGGAAAGAAGAAGAAGGGAAAGAAGAAGAAGAAGAAGAAGAAGAAGGGAAAGAAGAAAAGGGGAAAGAAGAAGAAGAAGAAGAAGAAGGAAAAAAGAAGAAGAATAAGAATAAGAAGGGAAAGAAGAAGAAGGGAAAGAAGAAGAAGAAGAAGAGGAAGAGGAAGAGGAGGAGGAAGAAGAAGAAAAAGAAGAAGAAGAAGAAGAAGAAGGGAAAGATAAAGAACAAGAAAATGATGATGATGATGATGAATGGAAAGATGAAGAAGAAGAAGAAGAAGAAGATGATGATGATGAAGTGAAAGATTAAGAAGAAGAAGAAGAAGAAGAAAGAGGGAAAAAGATTAGAAGAAGAATAAGAAGAAGAAGCGGAGGAGGAGAAAGAAGAAGTAGAAGAAGAAGAAGAAGAAGAAGAAGAAGATGGTGATTATGTTGATGATGATGATGAGGAAGAAGAAGAGGAAGAAGAAAATGAAAAAGAAGAAGAAGAAGAAGAAGAAGAAGAAAAAGAAGAAGAAGAAGTAGGGAAAGGAGGAGGAGGAGGAGGAGGAGGAGGAGGAGGAGAAGAAGAAGAAGAAGAAGGCAAAGAAGAAGAAGAAGCAGAAGAAGAAGGGAAAGAAAAATAAGAAGAAGAAGAAGATGATGATGATGATGATGAAGAGGAGAAAAGAAGAAGAAGGGAAAGAAGAAGGGAAAGAAGAAGAAGAAGAGGATGATGATGATGATGAAGAAAAAGAAAGAGAAGAAGAAGAAGGAGGAGGATAAGAAGAAGAAGAAGGATAACAAGAAGAAGAAGAAGAAGAAGTAAAATTAGAAGAAGAAGATGATGATGAAGATGAAAGGAAAGAAGAAGAAGAAGAAGGGAAAGAAGAAGAAGAATAATAATAATAATAATAATAATAATAAGGGAAAAAAGAAGAAAAAGAAGAAGAAGGGAACGAAGAAGAAGAAGATGATTATGATGAAGGGAAATAAGAAGAAGAAGGGAAAAAAGAAGAAGAAGAAGAAGAAGAAGAAGAAGAAGAAGAAGAAATGAGGAATGGGAGCTTTAAAAGGGATATAGGAGCTGCAGGTGGAGGGGGAGGCATAAGAAACGAGGAAGGAAAAGTGATAAGAGCATTCACAATGAATGGTTTAGCCTCCTCTACCTTGGATGCAGAGGTTATGGCTCTGCATAAAGGTTTCAAATATGTAAAGATAATAATTTTCAGAATATTCAAGTGCAGGTTGATTCGAGTATATTAGTGAATTTGGTAATAGGAAAAATAGTACTATGGAAACTAGAAGAAGATATTGATAAAATTAAAACACTACTAATAGAACTTCAAGGGGAAATTATACATATATTCAGAGAAGCAAATGCTTTGGCAGATAAATTAGCAGAAGAGGGTACAAAGAGAGGTTTTCAAGAATTTGAAGGGAAAGATATCCCTAAAAAATATAAACGTTTAATAAGTTTAGATAAAATAGGTTTCCCATATATTAGAATTCAAAAAAACAAAAATTAAAACTTAGATCTAAAGGATAAAGAGGGAAAGAGAAGAACTTTTTTTAAAATTTGATATTTAAAAAAAAGATTACTTGACTGTTTTGCAGATATAAAATCTTTTATAGGAGGAGGTCATGAAAGAAATGAAGAGCCACCCCGGTCCTGTGGAGAGGGCAATAAAAGATAGGCCAAAAAAACTGTTAAGCTTGGGATCTTGGATATTTGTTTTGCTTGGTTGTGTTTTTTGGTTTTGTTTTCAGATATAGGTTAAAGGCTTAAGGAGTAGTGAAGAAAGTAAAACTGATGTAAGGGAGTTAGCTGGTATAAGGGTCTGTAAGGGTATGTAAGGGTCTGTATACACCTCTATGTAAGGTGAATTTATGTCCCTGCAAGGCACCGTCTCACAAGCCACAAAAAAGATGAAATGTAAAGTAATCTAGAATTAGCAAGAGTCTGCAATAGTTTTTTTCGAGTCATGTGTCATGTATTTCAAACAGCTCTAAAGTCATGAGTTAGGTATACAAAGGGGGATAAGAAGTCTTTAATTTTCAGAATTCATGTGCTATGTTTTAAACAAAAGGATCTAGGAAATGTAAGTGTCTAGTTTAGGTGTTTGGCAAGGACCAATATGCAGCTAAGCGGACTTGAAACAGCTCTTAAGAAGAAAGTTTAAAGCTATATCGGAGAATAAAGAAAGGCAAGGGAAGAGACAGACAACATGCAGAGAAAAGGCTCGACAGAAACTTGTTCAGCATGGTGATAAGGTAATTTGAAAAGTGGGAAATATTTTTGCCATTTTCTTGCATGGAAATAGGGCATATAAAGCATAGAGAGGGCGGATATTTGGAAAAGAGAAGCGATGATCTATGGAGTGCTAGGAAAATAAAAGATGGAAGAAGCCTTGAGTAAAGTAAAGATTGAAGACTCATATAGTTTTTTACTTTTGGAAAGCTCCTAGTTAGCACTAGGAAAATTTCATTATTGCTAGTCATTAGAAACGGGACATGGATGTAAGAGGGAAAAGGGTAGAATAGTTTGTATAATCGTTATTCCTCCACCAAAAGAGAGGGCTAAAATTAATAAATAAACCTTTAAAAAAAAGAAGATAAAGAAAGGAAATAAGAAGAAGAAGAAGGATAATAATAATAATAATAATAATAATAATAGAACAAAGAAGAAGATGAAGAAGAATGGAAAGAAGAAGAAGAAGAATATGAAGAAGGGAAAGAGAAGAAGAAGAAGAAGAAGAAATAGAAGAAGGGAAAGAAGAAGAAGAAGAAGAAGAAGGGAAAAAATAAGATGGGAAAGAAGAAGAAAAATAAGAAGAAGAAGATAGGAAAGAATAAAAAAAGAAGTAGTAGTAGTAGTAGTAGAAGAAGATGAAGAAGAAGAAGAAGTAGTACTGGAAGGGAAAGAAGAAGAAGAAGAAGAAGAAGAAGAAGAAGAAGAAGAAGAAGAAGGGAAAGAAGAAGAAGAAGAAGAAGAAGAAGAAGGGGGAAAAAGAAGAAGAAGAAGAAGAAGAAGAAGAAGAAGGGAAGGAACAAGAAGAATAAGAATAAGAAATGAAAAAATAAGAAGAAGAAGAGAAAGAAGAAGAAGAAGGGAAAGAAGAAGAAGAAGCGAAAGAAGAAGAAGAAGAAGAAGAAGAAGAAGGGAAAGAAGAAGAAGAAGTAGTAGTAGTAGAAGAAGAAGGGAAAAAAGAAGTATAATAAAAAAATGATGAAGACGAAGAAGAATGCCAAGAAGAAGAAGAAGATGATGATGAAGATGATGATGATGATTATGAAGAAGAAGAAGAAGAAGAAGATGATGATGATGATGGGAAAGAAGAAGAAGAAGAAGAAGAAGGGAAAGAAGAAGAAGAATAATAATAATAAGAAGGGAAAGAAGAAGAAGAAGAAGAATGGAAAGAAAAAGAATAGGAAGAATAAGAAGAAGAATGAAAAGGAGAAGAAGAAGAAAAAAAATGAAGAATGGTAAGAATAAGAAGAAGAAAAAGAAGAAGAAGAAGAAAAGAAGGGAAAAAGAAGACGAAGAAGAAGAAGAAGAAGAAAAGAAGGGAAAAAGAAGACGAAGAAGAAGAAGAAGAAGTATGGAAAAGAAGAAGAAGGGAAAGAAGAAGAAGAAGCAGAAGAAGCAGAAGAAGAAAAAAAAAAGAAGAAGAAGAAGAAGAAGAAGGGAAAGAAGAAGAAGAAGAAAAAGAAAAAGAAGAAAAAGAAGAAGAAGAAGAAGAAGAAGAAGAAGAAGAATAAGAATATGAATAAGAAGGAAAAGAAGATGAAGAAGATGAAGATGAAGAAGAAAAAGAAGAAGAAGGGTAAGAGGAAGAAGAAGAAGTAGTAGTATTTGTAGAAGAAGAAGGGAAAGAAGAAGAATGAAAAGAAGAACAAGAAGAAGAGTAAGAAGAAGGGAAAGAAGAAAAAGAATAAGAAGAAGGGAAAGAAGAAGAACAAGAACAAGAACAAGAAGGGAAATAAGAAGAAGATGATGAAGATGCGGATGAAGAAAGGAAATAATAAGAAAGAAGAACAATATGAATTAGAAGAAGAAGAAAAGGGAAAAAAGAAGAAGAAGAAGAAGAAGAAGAAGAAGGGAAAGAAGAAGGGAAAGAAGAAAATGACGAAGTAGGGAAAGAAGAAGAATAAGAATAAGAATAAGAGGAGGAGGAGGATGAGTAAGATGAAGAGGAAGAAGTAGAGGAAGATGGTGATGATGATGATGATGAAGAAGAAAATGAAGAAGAAGAAGAAGAAGGAGAGGACGAGAAGGAAGAAGAAGTAGTAGTAGTAGTAGAAGAGGAAGAAGAAGAGGAAGAAGAAGAAGAAAAAGAAGAAGAGGAAGAAGAAGAGGAAGAAGGAGAGGAAGAATAAAAGAAGAAGAAGTAGTAGTTAATGTTGTAGAAGAAGAAGGGAAATAAGAAAAATAAGAAGAAGATGAAGATGATGATGATGATGATGATGATGATGATGATGATGAATGTAAATAAGAACAAGAAGAAGAAGAAGAAGAAGAAGGGAAAAAGAAGAAGAGGAAGAAGAAGAAAAAGAAGAAGGGAAAGAAGAAGAAGAAGAAGTCAAAGAATAAGAAAAAGAAGAAGAAGAGAAAGAATAAGAAAAAGAAGAAGAAGAAGGGAAAGAAGAAGAAGAAGAAGATGATGATGATGAAGGGAAAGAAGAAGAAGAGGAGGAGGAGGAGGAGTAAGAAGAAAAGGATGAAGAAGATGAGGAGTAAGAAGAAGTTGAAGAAGAAGAGGAACATGGTGATGATGATGATGATGATGATGATGAAAATGAAGAAGAAGAAGAAGAAGCACAAGAAGAAGAGGAAGGAGAAGAGGAATAAGAAGAAGAAGAAGAGGAAGAAGAAGAAGAATAAGAGGAAGAGATCTTTGAAAATGCTCTCAACTTCTATAGAGAGAAATCCCCATTTTTAGAGAGAGAAATCTCCATTGCTGCTCAATTCAAGTTGATATCTACCTCATAATGGAGTAAAGAGACTTCTTATCAAATAAGAAGTCCTTTTCCTTAATATTTACTGAACTCGTGCCTCCTTCCCCATTATTCGGAAACAAAGATGGGAGTCCCACTATACATTTTTCTTAAGAAAAAGTAAATAAGCTTACAGAGCCTTTCAATCTCATGTTAATAGAAAAGTTCTCCCATGGCAGACCTCATGCAAATGATATGCAGACATTTATTGCCTCACTGAAGCTCAAGGGAAGGGTTAACTTGCTTATTTTGACAATAAACACCTCTTTCTACCGTGCTGTATGGAAGAGGACTTTCACCGAATATGGATAAGGGGGTTATGGTAAGTCAATTGATATCCTATGTGCATTCTAAAATGGATGAAAAACTTCAATTCACATGAGGAGGCTCCTCTAGCACCAATATGGTTCTCACTCCCTAACCTCCCTCTGTATCTATATAATATCTACTATTTGTATGAAATTTCTTCATGCTTGGGTAAGCCAATGCTACGGAATGAAGCAACAATATCCATGACAAGGCCAAAAAATGCTCGGGTATGTGTTGAATGTAATTTACTTACGCACCCACCTACTAGGATTTGGATAGGTCGTGGAAAGAAAGAGCAGAGAGAGGGCTTTTGGCAATGTGCCTTTCCAGAAAACATGCCTCCTTACTATCTAGGATGTAGAAGGATAGGTCATGCCTCAAAAGAGTGTAGGTTGGGTTTAGATGATAAGGGCAGAGGGAAGGGGCAATGGGGTAGAGGAAGGAAAGAATGGATTAGAAGGGAAGAAGGGGTTCAAAAACATGGTGAGGATAAGCATTTAGAAACATAATTAGTGGAGGAAAGGGAGGGTAGGAGGGTAGAGGAATGATGACTATAACTGGATCGACGAGGACCTTCTGGATTTTCCAGAAGAGGAATCGGATATCTATAGCTGCCCATCAATAGGTAAGGGAGAAGAAAGTGAGGTGGGTAACCTAGAAAAGGCTAAGTATGATTTAGAAATATTTGAATAGGATTGGGAGAAGCTCACTAGGGTCCAAGCCATGGAAGCCATGAAACAAATGGCTATGCAATTGGGACATTGAACACACCAAGTCTCAAAGAAATAGAAAGAAATATTTAAATAAGACTTACGAGTCTAAATGCACAATAAGAGCTCAAACTAAGTCAGGATTTAATGGATAGTTGTCTTTATTGGAATTTAAGGGGATTGCTAATAACCCCCCGATTAATAGACTAAAACACTTAATAAAAACAAATAAAATCTCTTTAGTTGTTATTGCTGAACCTATGACACAAAAAGACCAATTAATTGAATATAGTAAAATATTAGGATTCAAAAATGCATATGCAAACATAAATTGTAAACTTTAGATTATGTGGCATAACAATCTGGATATTATAATCTTAAAAGACACATAGCATGTAGTGCATTTTAAAATGCACAAAGATGTAGAAGAAATAATTTCAGTAGTTTATGCTAAAAATGCTAAAAAAGATACAATAGATCTATGGAAATAGATGAAGGAAATAGTGATAAAAGATATTCCATGGATCATAGGGGCAGATTTTAATGTAATAAGATGCGCACAAGAAAAGAGATGAGGAAAAACTCCAGATTCGTTAGCTATGTCACAATTTAATGACTTAATAGCTAGTGCTAATTTGATAGTTATAGATTTTATAGGCTTGAGATTTACCTGGTGCAATAATTGGCGGAAAAGAGGAGCAATTTAGGTAAGACTAGACAGAGGCATGTGTAATGCTAAGTGGGTAACCTCTCAAGGGGTTACAGAATTGACACGTTTAAATAGAATCTGTTCGAAACATAGCCCGATGCACATATCGATATGCAAAAATCAACGAATACAAGAAGGATTTAAATTTTAGAATATGTGTGTTAAGCATCCAGAGTTCAAAAAGGTAGTCAGTGAGTCATGGACAGAGCCAGCACTAAGAAAGCCTATGCAGATACTAACAATTAAGCCATATAGACTTAAAAAATGATTGGAAAATGGAATAAATAAGTTTATGAAAATTTAAACCAAAAAATTAAGCTGGAGGAGGAAGAGGTGGAGAATCTAGAATTAGAATATGACAGTATTCAGAATTAGGAAACTAGATATAAACAAAGTCAAGCAAATGGTCAGTTGAAGCTCAGATTGAATATGGAGGAATTCTACTGGAAGCAGCACACAAAGATTAAATGGTTAAAAGATGGTAATACAAATACCAAATTTTTTTATTATATGAGTAAAACCAAGGCACAAAAAAATTAGATTAAAGGCATAAAGAATGGTGAGTTGGTTTGGGTGGAAGATGATAAGGAAATAGGAGCCTACTTTGATAATTTTTTTATACCCATTTATGTGGACAATTTCAACATGAGGGGGATTCTCTATTTGAGAGAAATTAAGGGTATTATCACAAATGAACAAAATCAAGATGATGGAGTTCATTCTGGAGGAAGAAGAGGTGAAGAATGTAGTTTTTAGTCTGGACAAGGATAATTCGTTAAGGCCAGACGGCTTGAATAATTATTTTTTTCAGATTTGTTGGCATATTGTTAAAAATGATCTTTTGACGGTAGCTTCAAGTTTTTTTTTGAAGGAGCAGAGATTCCTAAGGCATGGGAAAATTCCTTTATTCTTTTAATTCCAAAAAAAGAATCACCACAAAAATGTGAAGACTTTACACCAATTAGTTTGTGTAATATGGTCTATAAGATTCTGGCAAAAATTCTACAAGGCAGATTAAGCTGTATTCTGTCAGATATAATATCTCAGAAAAATATAGGGTTTATTAAAATTAGATTAAAGATTGAAAATATAAGATTAGCTTCAGAAATGATAAAAGAAATAGCAATTAAAACAAGAAGAAATAACTCAGTAGTGAAATTAGATTTATCCAAGGTGTTTGATACGGTAGAATGGGATATACTCTGCTTTGTCCTAAGGAGATTTGATTTCTTGGAACCATGCATTGATTTGATATACAAGTGTGTCTTGAGTGTATGAATCAAAGTTATTATGAATGGTAAGAAAGGGGAAGAATTTAAGCCGAGAAAAGGGTTAAGACAAGGAGAACCTTTGTCTCGTTTATTATTTGATATATATTTAGAATTATTAATTCTTAGCTTAAATAAGAGAATGTTGGAAGGGAAAATACTTTCTTTCATGCAACCAAGGATCACACAAAGAATAGGCTATTTAGACTATAAAGATGATGTGATAATTTTTACAAATGTGAGTAGCAAATCTTTGATGAACTTAATGGAGCTCCTGCAAACGTCAGAAACATAAACGGGGCAAAAAGTGAATAAAAATAAGTGTCATTTCATGTTAGTAGAAAAATCTTTAGAAAGAGTGGCTAACAAGATTAAAAACATCATAGGTTTTACACAAAACAAAGGCGCCATAATGTATATAGGCTATCCTATATATGAGGGCAGACTCAGGGAAAAGCATTTAACTTTCTTACAGGACAAAATGAGAAAGAAAACAGTAGGCTAGATAGAAGAATTATTAGGATTTGGTGGTAGAATCACTTTAATTTCTCATGTTCTTCAAAGCACACTAGTTCATATCTTGTCACTTATTTATCCGCTGAAGAGCTTCATTAAGAAATTAGAAATGGAAATGAATAATTTTTTATGGGGGAAAAAAGACGGAAGGCTGAAACTCCATTAGAAGAGCTGGAAAGATATTTGTTATCCAAAAGATGAAGTAAGATTAGAAATAATTAGTTTACAGGATATGGCCACCGCATGAGATTGTAAAGGATGGTGGAGATTAAAAGAAAATAATAGTTTTCGGGCCAAGTACATTAGAGCTAAATATGGATGGGAAAAGGACAAGTGTTTGAGGAAGGCCTCAATTAATTGGAAAGCACTTGTAAAATAGAAAGAGAGTGGAAGCACACTCGACACTAAAAAAAAGCAGTTGGAAATAGACATTTAACCAGCAATGAGCATTCACATTAAAATCAGCTAAAGAATTGATAAGAAAGAAAAAACATGCGCAATCACTTTCTAAATGTGCTTGGAAGGCATAAATCCCACAGAAAAAGAAATCATTTGCAAGGAAAATTATTGCTAATGTTGTATCAGTCGATACAAATGTTCAAAGAAAGGAATCAAGATGGTATTTAGATGCAAAATTGTTTTGGAGTAATAGAAGCTATATATCATTTATTCTTAAAAGAGAAAAGTATAGCAGAAGTCTAGAAGGAATTGGAAAAATATAATCAATTTAGCGGCAAAAAGGTAGGTTTAGCAGACAGAATTAACAAGTGGGACAGGGAATCCTTAAGAAGTCTAATATGAAAATGGCTTTTTAAAAATCTTCCACATGTAGTTATCTGGTGCTTATGGAAAGCCAGAAATAAAAAGTAGATTCGAGGGAATAAAGATGGATTTAGCTGGAATTTTAAACGATAATAGAAAAAAAATTAGCAATATATCATGTGCATGGCCTTTTATGATTGAAGACGTGATGGAAAATATAACAATCAAGAACAAATGAGAGCTGGCTACTAAAAGGATTAAGGTAAATAGGGTAAGAAGCATAAGATGAAACAAGGTATCCATCTTTTTGAAAATGGCTTTTTACCATCAGATAAGAGTCTTAACAAGGACATAGGGGCAGTAGGGTGAGGAGGAGTAATAAGGAATTCTCCTGGGAATATCATTAAAGCTTTTACTCTTCCCTGTAATGTCTCCTCAGCTCTCCGCTCCGAAATCTGTGCACTAAAAAGAAGATTATATGTTTGTAATAATTTAGGATTAAAAAATTTACAAATTCAGGTAAACTCTAGGTTACTTGTGGATCTGGTAGAGAATAAAATAACTTTATGGAGGTATGAGGAAGAGATTGAGATAATCATAAACCTCATGGTAGAATTGAATGCATCAATATCGCACATATATAGGGAAGCAAACACATTGGCAGATAATTTAGCTAAAATTGGTTTACTTAAAAGAGATAATGAGTATGATGAGGAAACTCTACCAAAAAAACTTAAAGGGTTAGCTAGACTTGATAGAATCACTTTCCCATATGTAAGGATTAAAAATGTAGGATATAAGAGCTACTGAAAATGTTTTGAAATGTCATTTCTATTTAATATTGTTGTAGCTTCTCTGTTCAGTATTTTCTTTTCATGATTGTAGGGGGTGGAATCCTGCTCGATATAGGGGAGGGTAGGGATTGGGGCAGGTAGGTTTCTTTTTTTGCAGGCGACAGGATCGGGTGATGTATGTTAACTGCTGTGAAGAGAAGCAGGGAACCCGCAGAGTCACGTTCTGCATTAGCCTACTCTATGTATTTCTTGTTATTTGATATACTGAGTTTATATTAATTAGTGATTGTATGTTTGAAAAATAATGTGCAACTTGAAGGGGCTGTGTATTCGCTGGTCTGTAAGTTAGATGAGTTATAAAGCCACTTGTTAGGGGCTGTATTGGGGTTTATAGTTCCAGCAAGCGCATCGAAGTTCTAGATAGATGCAGAGTGGCAGATAGATCAGGATGATGAAAGAATAAAAATAGCAATTCATAGTTATGTCAAGAAGTAATGCAGATAGCAAAAAAGCAGAAAGTTGAAGGCCTGTTGCACTGACTAATGGGGCAAGAGGCTTACTGTATTTGTATATGTATTGCTTTGTTTTGCCATGCTTTTGTATGTTTTAGAAATGCAGGGCTTGCAGCTACTAAATGATCTAGAAACACAAGATAGAAAACAAGTTAAAGCTTAGGGACAACTAAGCTAAGTTGGAATTGGATAAAATAGAAAAAAGGATGCAAAAATTTTTACCTAAGAAGGTAAAAGATATGCTGACAAAAGAAAGAGGTTGTAGCTGGTGAAAGAAGTAAACATGCAGGAATGTGAGGAAAAGAAAAGGCAAAACAAGTAGTATTTACCTCAATAATATTATATTAAAGACAAACTTGAGTTGTCTTATTTCAATTAGAATTTGACTGAAAGCTTTATTGTTCAATGTTTTATCGTATCAAGGGTGTAAAAGGGAAAGTGGGTAGTTCTCTAGCTTTTAAAAATGGTATTCCTCCACCAAAAGATAGGGCTTTTATAATTAATAAAACAAACTTTATAAAAAAAGAAGAGGATGAGGAAGAAAAAGAAGAGGAAGAGGAAGAAGAAGAAAAAAAATATATAAAAAGGAGATAAAAAAGAATGAAAAGAAGGAGAAGAAGAAAAAGGAAAAGAAGAAAAATAAAAATAAAAAGATGGTAAAGAAGAAGATATAGAAGAATAGAATTGAGATGAAGAAGAAGGATAAGAAAATGAATGATAAGAAAAAGAAGGAGAAGAAAAAGAAGAAGAAGTCAAAGTAGAATGAATAGAAGAAGAAGAAGAATAAGAAGAATACAAGTGAAGAAGAAGGAAAAAAAGTAGGAGAAGAAGAACGAGAAGAAGAAAAATAAGTAGGAGGAAGAGATAAAGAAAAAGAAAAAGAAGATGAAGATGAAGAAGAATGAGAAGAAGAAGAAGAAAAAGAAGAAGTAGTAGAAGAAAAGAAGAAGAAGAAGAAGATGGAGTAGAAGAAAAAGAAGGAGGAGATGAAGAATGAGGAGGAGGAGGAGGAGAAGAAGAAAAATGACAACAAGAAGAAGGAGAAGAACAAAAATAGGAAAGAAAAGGAGAATAAGTAGTAAATAAAATTGAGAAGAAAATGAAGATGGAAAAAAATAATGAGGACAAGAAGGGGATGAAAAAAATGAGTAGATGAGGAATTAGAAGAAGAAGAATAATAAGAAGTTGTAGTAGTAGTAGAAAGAAAATTAGAATTAGAAGAAAAAGATTGTAAAGAAAAATTAAAAGAAAATGAAAAATAAGAATAAGAGGAAGGAAAATAAAATGAAGGAGAAGTAAAAAAAAAAGTTGAAGAAGAAGAATAAGATCAAAAAGAAGAAGGAGAAGAAAAATGATAAGAAGAAAAAATAAGAGAAGAATAAGATAAAGAAAGAGAAGAAGAAGAAGAAGAAGAAGAAGAAGAAGAAGAAAGAGAAGAAGAAGATGGAAGAGGAGGAGGAGAATACCAAGAAGAAGAAGAAGGAGAAGGAAAATGGGAATAAAAATGTAAAGAAGAAGAAGAAGAAGTAGAAGAAATAAAAGGAGAAGAACAAGAATAAGAAGTATAAAAAGAAGAAGAAAAAATAGAAAAAGAAGAAGGGGGAAAGGAGAATAAGAAGATGAAGAAAGAGGAGGAGGAGGAGGGGAAGTCAAATATAATTGATAAGAAGAATATGTAGAAGAAGATGATGGACAAGAAAAAGAAAAAAGAAGTAGAAGAAGGACAAGTAGAAGAAGTAGGGTAAGAAGAATATAGAGAATAATGAGATGGAAAAGAAGTTGAAGGTGAAGAAGAATACAAAGAATAAGAAAAATATCGAAAAATAAGTAAAAGAAGTTGGAGAAAGATAAGGAGAAGAAGGAGAATTAGAAGAAGGCCAAAAGTAGAAGCAAATGAAGAATTAGGAAAATGAGAAGAAAGAGGTGAAGTAGGAGAATAAGAAGGAAAATAAGAAGGATAAAATAAGAATGAAGAGAAGGAAAATAAGAAAAGAAGATGAATGAGAAGGAGAAGAAGGATAAAAACAATAATCGGCAGAAGAGGGAGAAGAAGAAGAAAAATAAGAAAAAGTAGAATAAGATGAAAGAAGAGAAGAAAAAGAAAAAGAAGGAAAATTAGAAGAAGATGATGATGAATTAGATAAAAAGAAGTATAAGAAAATGAAGAAGGTGATGAACAAGAAGGACAAGAAAAAAAATAAAAATAATAAGAAAGAGAAGAAGAAGTAAAAGTAGAAGGAGAATAAAAATAATTAGATGGAAAAGAAGTAGAATATGCATAAGAAGAAGTAGACGAAGAAAAATAAGATGGATGAGGATGAGGAGCAGAAGAAGAAAGAGCAAAAGTAAAAAAAGGAGGAGGAGAAAGAAAAGAAGAATACCGATTAGAATAAAAGATGTATAATAAAAAGATGGAGAAGAATAATAATGAGAAGAAGAAAATGGAGAAAATGTTAAAGTGGGGAACAAGAATAAGAAAAAGAATAATATGAAGGTGAAGGAGAATGAGGAGAATAAGAAAAAGAAAAGGTGAAGAAAGATAATAATAAGATGAATAGGAATAAGGAGAAGGAGAAGAAAAAGATAGTGAAGAAGAAGAACAAGAAAAAGATGGAGAATAAGTAGAAGGAAAAGGAAGAGGAGGAGAAGTAGAAAAAAAGGAAAAAAAAGAAGAAGTAGAAGAATAAGAATTAGAAGTAGAAGAAGAAGATAGAGAATACAAAGGAGAAGGAGAAGGAGAAGAAAAAAAGTAGAAGAAGAATTAGAGAAGAATAATAAGAAGAAGATGATGAAGGAAGAGGAGGAGGAGGTGGAGGTTGAGGAGGAGTAGGAAGAGAAGAATTAGATGAAGAATCAAAAGAAGAAGAAGAAGAAGAATAATAATAATAATAAAGAGGAGGAGGAAAAGGAGGAGGAGAAGGAGGAGGAGAAGTAGGAGGAGGAGGATCAAAAGCAGAACAAGGAGAAGAAGAAGAAAGATGAGTAGAAGGAAAATAATTAGAAGAAGAAAAAAAAGAAGATGTAAAAAAAAGTATAGGAGGATAAGAAAAAGGAGAAGAAGAAGAATAATAAGAAAAGAAGAAAAATAATGATAAAAAGAAGAAGAAGAATAAGTAATAGAAGAAGAAGAATTAAAAATAGAAGTAGAATAATTAGAAGGATAAGTAGCAGAATGATAAGAAAAAAAGGATATGAAAAAGAAGAATAAGAAGGAAAATGAGGGAAAGAACGAATAAATAAAGGAGAAGGAGGTAGAGAAGAAGGAGAAGAAGAATAGGTAACAAATAAAAAAGATGAATAAGTAAAAAAAAATAAGAAGAAGATGAAGGATAAGAAGAGGAAGATAAGAAGAAGAAGAAGGATAATAAATAATGGAGAAGAAGAAGGAGAAAAAGAAGGAGAAGAAGAAGGAGAAGAAGGATGACAAGAATACGTAGAAGGAGGAGGACAAGAAGAATAAAAAGTAGGAGGAGGAGGAGGAGGAGGAGAAAAAGAAAGAGAAGAAGGAGGAAGATAATAAGAAAAAGGAGAACAAGAAAATAGAGATGAAAAAGATGGAGAAGAAGGAGGAAGAGGAGGAGGAGGAGAAGAAGGAGGAGGAGGAGATGGAGGAGGAGGAGGAGATGGAGAAGGAGGAGAAAATGGGTAAGAAGTATGAGGAGGAGGAGGAGGAGGAGGAGAAGAAGAAGTAGTAGTAGTAGTAGAAGTAGAAGACAAATAAAAAAAGGAGAAAAAGTGAAGAAGTAGAAGAATGAAAATGAGTAGAAGAAGCAAAAAAAATTATCAGTAGAAGAAGGAGAATAATAAGAAGAGAAAATTAAGTAAAAGAAGGAGAAGAATAAAAAAAAGAAGGAGAAGAAGAATAAGAAGCAGAATAAGAAGTAGGAGGAGACGTTGAATAAGAAAGAAGAAGAAATAGCAAAATAAGAATAAAAATATAAGACAGAGAAGAACAAGGAGTAAAATTAAAATAACAAGAATATGTAAAAGAAGAAGTTGAAAAATAAGAAAGAAATGAATAAAAAAAAAGAAGTAGAAAAAGAATATAAAGAAAAAGAAGAATGAGAAGGAGGAGGAGGAGGAGGAGTAGGAGGAGTAGGAGGAGGAGTAGAGGTAGAAGAAGATTATGAATAAGTTGAGGAGGAGGAGGAGAAAAAAAAGGAATAGAAGAAAAAGAAGAAGAACTAGATGGAGAAGAATAAGAATGATATGAAGAAGAAGAATAATAAAAAGAATGCAAGCAGTGCGGAAGAAGAAGCTCTCAACCTGTAGTGAGAGAAAATCCCTATTTCTAGAGAGAGAAACCCACCATTCGAGCTCGAATCAAGCTCCTGTCAAGTGCAAAATGGAGCATAATGATTTATTCACAATGAATAAATCATTTGCCTCGATAACTAAGGAGCTCGCGCCATACTCGCGCACTTGTGGAGCAAAAAACGGGAACCCCGTTATCGTTTTTTCAGCCGACGAGTTACAGAAGTTCAAGGAGCCTTATCAATACATGCTTATCGGCAAATTCTCCCACGGCAGGCCTCGCCCGAGCGATATACAACAGTTCTTCTCCTCTCTGAAGCTCATGGGAAGGGTAAAGTTGGCCGAATATGATGCGAAACATGTGTTTATTCAGTGCTTTTCAGTTGATGATTATTACCGCATATGGCACCGTGGAGCATGGCAAGTAAGTGGTTTCCTCATGCGCGTGCTGAAATGGACGAAGGACTTCAGTCCAAAGGTGGAGGTGCCAATTACTCCGGTTTGGTTTTCTTTGTCGAACCTTCCTATATATCTGTTTAATGCTAATCCTCTCTATGCGATATCCTCTTGTTTGGGCAAACCTTTGCTTCGGGATGAGGCCACTATGACATTAACTCGGCCTAGTAAGGCTCGAGTATGTGTAGAGTGTAATCTCTTTACTCCTCTGCCTAATGTAATTTGGATAGGAGAGGGAGAAGATGGGCAGAACAATGGTTATTGGCAAAATGTCATACCCGAAAACATGCCCTCATATTGTTTAATCTGTAATAGGCTTGGGCACGACAAATCTGAATGTAAAATAGGTAGAGAGCCGTCAGGAAAGGTGAAAGGGCAAGTAGCTGCAATAAGGAAAGTAGAAACATGGATAAGGAAGGTGGATGTGGCCCGGAAACCTCTAGGTTTAGGGGATGAAGAAGAGGTGTGTAGGAGAGAGAATGAGAGTTTTTTCTTGGAGGAGAAGGGAGATGGAAGCATTAGGGAGGTAAGCATAGAGGGTAGTAATGAAGAGAATAAGGAAGAGAGATGGGAGGTGGTGAAATTTAGAAGAAAAAGTGCTAGGAAAAATAAACATATAAGGGTGTTAAAGGAAAAAATAAAAGATTATAGCTGGATAGAGGAGGATTTCCTAGACTTTCCGGAAGAAGATTCGGAGGTGTTTAGCTGTCCTCAATTAGGTATAGATGAAGTTAAGAAAGAAAGTTACTTAGGAGAAGCGAAGGATGATTTAGAAATGTACGATAAAATTGGTGAAAATTTAAATAAATTTCAATCTATGGAAGCCATAAAGAGAATGGCTATGCAACTCGGTAAACTAGAAAAATATAATGTATTATCTCAATCTATTCCCCCCAAGAGTGCGAGAAATATGAGGAAAGATAAAAAATATGATTCAAAATGCATAACTAGATTACAATCCAAATTAGGTTTTAATGGATAGATATATGTACTGGAATATTAGAGGGGTGGCAAATAACCCTTCGATAAATAGGCTTAAAAATTTGGTTAAAACATATAAAATTGCTTTAGTAGCTATAGCAGAACCTATGACACAGCAGGATCAAATAATAAAATATAGTAGAATATTAGGGTTTAATAATTCATTTTCTAATTTAAACAGTAAACTCTGGTTAATGTGGCATAATAATCTAGACATTGAAATATTAAAAGACACAGAACAAATAATACACTTTAAAATGAATAAAAACACAAAAGATATAATATCGGTGGTATATGCTAAAAATGATAAAAAAGCTAGGTTGGTGTTATGGGAGGTAAAGCGGTATATAGCATCAAAAAATACTCCTTTGTTAATAGGAGGAGATTATAATGCAATTAGAAGTTCTTTAGAGAAGAAGGGAGGAAAAACTCCGAATACAATAGCAATGTCTCAATTCAATGAGGCGATCTCTAAATCAAGTCTTATGGAGATAGCTTATACGGGCTCTAATTACACCTGGTGTAACAACTGGAGTAAAAGAAGGGCAATTTGGGCTAGACTGGATAGGGTAATGTGTAATGCTAAGTGGGCAGCCTCGCATGGGTCTACATCGCTTAGGCATTTAAGCAGAACCTCTTCAGATCATTCTCCACTTCTTATAACTATTCATCATAATAAAAGAAGCATAGGGAGCTTTAAATTTCAAAATATGTGGGGAAAGCATCCTGAATTTGAAAAATTGGTGAAAGAATCTTGGTCAGAGCCAGCACAGGGCAAACCGATGCAGGTTCTAATGCTCAAGTTAAATAGACTTAAAAAACATTTAAAATCATGGAATAAGGAAGTTTTTGGAAATATAAATCTGAAAATAAAACTAGCAGAAGAGAATGTAGAAAAATTAGAAATTGAATATGATAATAAAAATGATGACAAGATTAGACAAGAATTAAATAAGGCTAAAGCTGAATTGAGCTTAAAATTACATATGGAGGAGGTATATTGGAAACAACGAGCAAAAATTAAATGGCTAAAAGAAGGCGATAGAAACACTAAATTCTTTCACAATATGAGTAAAATAAAAACTCAGAAAAATAGAATTAAAGCTATAAAAAACACGGAAGGAAAATGGATAGAAGAAGACAAGCAAATTGGAACTCTCTTTGAGGATTTTTTTAAATCACACTTATGTGGGCATGTGTCTCACGAAGGGAACTCCTTAATACAGGAGATCAGGGCTTCCATTACACAAGATCAGAATCAAATGATGGAAAATATACTAGAGGAGGAAGAGGTAAAAAATGCGGTTTTTAATCTTGATAAAGATAGTGCAGCAGGCCCAGATGGCTGGAATAACTATTTTTATCAGTTAAATTGGACTATTATTAAACATGATCTAGTTTTAGCAATCGCCAGCTTTTTTGTCGGTGCAGATATCCCTAAAGCCTGGGCTAACTCATATATAGTTCTTATTCCGAAAAAAGACGCCCCTCAAATATGTGAGGATTTCAGGCCAATAAGCTTGTGTAATGCGATTTATAAGATTTTAGCCAAAATAATTCAGATCAGGTTAAGTAATATTCTGCCATTAATAATCTCACAAGAGCAAACGAGTTTTGTTAAAAACAGACTGATGATTGAAAATATTAGGTTAGCATCAAAAATGTTGAAAAACATCTCAGCTAAAACAAGAGGGCATAATCTAGCAATCAAGCTGGATTTGTCCAAAGCATTTGACAAGGTTGAATGGGATGTACTTTGCTTTGTACTGAGGAAATATGGTTTCTCCGAATTATGTATAGATTAAATTTATAGGTGTGTTTCGAATGTTTGGGTTAGAATTATTATAAATGGAAATATAGGTTAAGAATTTAAACCAAAAAGAAGTTTAAGGCAGGGAGACCCCTTATCTCCCTTATTATTTGATATATATCTAGAATTGTTAATTCTTAATTTAAACAAAAGAATGTCGGAAGGGAAAATTTTACCTTTTAGACAACCTAAAAACACTCCGAGAATAGGTTGTTTGGCCTATGCTGATGATTTAATAATTTTCACAAATGCAAGTAAAAGATCTATAATATACCTTATAGAATTATTACAACTATTTGAATTAGAAACAGGTCAGGTGGTAAATAAAAGGAAGTGTCAGTTTATACTGGGAAAAAAAGTGTTGGAGAGAGATATAAACAAAACTAAAAATTTAACTGGTTTCATCCATAATAAGGGAGCTTTAATTTATTTAGGCTGCCCAATATTTGAAGGAAAATTGAGAGAGGAATATTTAGCACCGTTGCAAGAAAAAATGCGAAAGAAAATAGCGGGTTGGAAAGTAGATTTACTAGGATTTGGGGGACGGGTTACATTAATTTCGCACGTGCATCAAAGCACGCTGGTTCATATCCTATCCTTAATACACCATCTGAAGAAATTCAGAAATAAAATAGAAATGGAGATGGCAAATTTTCTATGGGGTAAAAAAGAAGGGAAGAATAAAACTCATTGGAAAAACTGGGGAGATATTTGTTATCGAAAAGCAGAGGCAGGTTTAGGAATAATCTCTCTACAAGATATGGCCACCGCATGGGACTGCAAAGGATGGTGGAGGTTAAAGGAAAATGATAGTCTTTGGGCAAAATACATGAGGGCAAGATATTTAGAAAAGCGGCCTAAGAAAGTTTCAAACAATTGGAAAGCCTTGGAAAAACAAAAGGAAATAGTAGAATCCCACTCAATATTAAAAAAGAGTGGTTGGAAATGGATCCTAACACCACAAGGTAATTTTACACTTAAATCGGTAAAGGAATTAATTAGGAAAAAAAAGCATGTTCATTCTATATCTAAATGGGTCTGGAGGGCGGGTATACAACAGAAAATGTGCTCGCTAGCATGGAAAGTAACTACAAATGCAATACCTGTGGATACTAATGTTCAAAGAAAAGGCATTAAATTGGTGTCTAGATGCGAATGCTGCTTAGAGGAAGAAGAATCTATGGATCATCTATTTTCGAAAGGTAAAATCGCCATGCAGGTCTGGAAGAAATTTGATGAAACAAAGAAAATGATTAAAAGAGAAGATGGTATAATTG
>JAREIK010001460.1:317591-356565 GCA_029783825.1 Sapria himalayana
TTTCAAAAATATCTAAAGTGACGTATAAACTAGTAAATATTAATATTATTATTAGCATAAAAAAACATTTATGATTATAGGAAACTTTTAAAAAAATAATTACTTATCATTATTTGTATAAATATATTTATATATAAATATTTGTTTAATTATATATAACTATTTATAACTATGTCTATTATATGTAAAATAATTTATAACTATAAATAATTGTATCTTACTATCTGTATAATTTAAAAGTTTTATGCATAATAATATTTAAATATAAAATTTAAAGCTTATATTTAATATATATTTGTATATAGTAGTATATAAAAAAGTATTATACTATATCTATATCTATACATAACTATATGTATAAATATATAAAATTAAATGAACAAATATATAAACCTACATGTATAAATATATGTTTAACTATATGTGTAACTATATGTATAATCAAATGTAACAATATTTTTAATTAAATGTATAACAACATACAAGATTTTGTTAAACTATATGTGTATAACTATATATAAATATTTGTATAACTAAATAAATGTCTATATAATTCTATATAACTATATTTGTAACTTTATATACATTTATGTATTAATATAATTAGAGTAAAATATTTTTGTATAACATTGTTTATATTTATGTATAACCACGGATAACTACTTGTACTAATATATCAATATATAACTATATGTTTTATTATATATAACTATTTATAACTATATATATTATATGTAAAATAATATATAACTATAAATAATTATATCTTACTATGTGTATAACTTTAAAAGTTTTATGCATAATTATATTTTATTATTAAATTTACATCTTATATTTAATATATATTTGTATATAGTAGTATATAAAAAATTATTTTACTATATCTATACCTATACATAACTATATGTATAAATATATAAAATTAATATAACAAATATATAAACCTACATGTATAAATATGCATTTTACTATATGTGTAAGTATATGTATAATTCAAATGTAACAATATTTATAATTACATGTACAACAACATACAACATTATTTTAAACTATATGTGTGTTACTATATATAAATATTTTTATATCTAAATAAATGTTTATATAACTATATATAACTATAATTAGAGACAATTGTTTTGTTAAATAAAATGATTTTTTAACTAGTATAGAAGACGATCGTGAATGGATGTACAAGGGTTGAATAGTGAATGGAATATTCTCTAATGAATGGGGGGATAAAGTTGATGAATATGTTGAGTTTGCTCTTAGGGATCCTGAGTGTGTGAATGGTGGTATAGAAATAAGGTATCCTTGTACTTTTGTTAAATGTCAGAATAAAATGTTTTAGAATGTTGTGACTATGAGATGCATTTGTATAGAAATGGTTTTGTTGCGGATTACTATGTTTGGATATATCATGGTGAGAAGCAAGTCCACCAGAGGTGTTTGAGTTTAGTACGGGTGTCAATAAGTGAAACTGATCAAATGCTCTTGGATAATATTAATCACACTACATACCATAAAATAGTTTTTGATGCTGTGGGTCCTAAATTCAACCCGAATGAGGGCCCCAATGCTGAGGCAAAGACTTTCTATGACATGATTCAAGCAGGAGACAAACTTGTATATGAGGGAAATTCTAAGCATACTCAACTTTTTGTAGTCGTGAGGATGTTAAAAAAAAGTGCAAACACATGTATTTGCATGCATGGCTTGATGATATATATAAATTCATTCAAAAATTATTGCCAAAAAATAATCTAATGCTAATGGATTTCTATAGCACGAAAAAGTTAGTTAGAAGCTTGGGATTACTCGTACAGGTCATTCATTGTTGTGTGAACAATTGTATGATATACTGGGGTGATGATAGTGAGCTTAACAGTTGTAAAATATGTGGGCATGCTCAATACAAGCAAAAGGTTATGGGTTCTAGAAAAATAATGTATATACATAAGTTGAAGGTACCATATAACAAGATGCACTATTTTTCATTAACACCAAGGTTGCAGAGATTGTATGCATCAACCGCTACAGCTAATAAAATGAGGTGGCATTCAAAGCATCATATGGAGGACGGTAAGATGTGTCACCCTTCTGATGCCCCTGCTTAGAAATATTTTGATGAGTGTTTTCATATATTTTCTTCTGAAGTACGAAATATTAGGCTGGATTTATTTTCTGACTATTTTTAGCCATTTGGTCAATCTGGACAGTAATATTCTTCGTGGTCTGTGGTGGTGACCCCGTATAATATCCCTCCAGACTTATGTACGATGGAAGAATTTATGTTTTTGAATGTGTTAGTGCCGGAGGCTACGAATCCAAAAAAGAAGATAGACCTTTTCTTGCAGCAATTGATTGAGGAGTTGAAAAGTCTTTGGGTTGTTGGGGTTCAAACTTATGATATTTCCAAATGAGAAAATTTTCAGATGCACTCTGCCCTCATGTGGACCATAAATGATTTTCCAGCATATTCTATGATGTCTAATTGGAGTACAACTGGAATGTTGGAATATCTGCATTGTATGGAAGATTCTGATGCTTTTAGATTAATTAAAAGCAAAAAATAGTCATGGTTCGACAACCATCAGAAGTTTTTTCCTAGTAATCATCTGTATCGACTTAACACCAAAGACTTCATTAAGAATAGAAAGGTTGCTAAACAATTCCCAGGGGTTAGATTTGGGGTTGATATTCTGCAGGAATTTAATAACAGAGGGTTGAGGAAGGTGATAGAAGTTGATGCTAGGGTTGTGATTTAGCTATATCAAAGACTTGTGGGTGGAATAAGAAAAGTATTTTCTGTGATTTGCCCTACTAGTATAAACACTTGCTCAGGCACAATCTTTATGTTATACATATCAAAAGAATGTGTTTGACAATATTTTCAATGTAGTGTTTAACATTCCAAAGAAAACTACAGACACTTACAAGTAAAGAGATGAGTTGAATAAATATTGTCACCGTCCTCAATTTGCAAAAAATCTTGGTCATAATTAATACCCTGATGTGCCATTTTTTCTGAATAAATCACAGAAGAAAGTTGTGTTGGAGTGAGTAAAAAAACTTAGATTTCCAGATGGGTATGCTTCTAATATGGGGTGATGTGTGGATGCGAATAAACTTAAGATGTTTGGCATGAAGAGTCATGATTGTTATGTATTTATGCCAAGGTTGTTACCAATTACTCTTCGAGAATTCCTACCTAATAGAATATGAGAGTCGATAAGTGAGATTTCTTAATTCTTCAAGCAACTAACTTCTTCATTGACTGATGAAGTGTTGAAGAATCTGGATGAACAAATTCTAGTTATCTTATGCAATCTTGAGAAAATAATTCCCACAAGTTTTTTTGACTCAATGAAATATCTTCCAATGTACTTGCCTTACGAAGCTAGGATTAATGGTCTTATCTATTATCATTGGATGTAACATTTAGGAATGAAATATTAATTCACTAAACCAATTTTTTTCCTATATATATATTTATATGTGCACAAAAATGACTTGTAAATTTCAATAATCTTTTTGTAGATACTTAAAAAAAATAAAGTATGCAATAATGAATAAGGCTCAAGTTCATAGTTCTATATCAATATGGTTTATTATGGATGAGGCTGCAAAATTCACATCATTCTATTTCAAAGAAGGAGATCCAACTCTTCCACTTAAGATAAAACAGAATGAGGTTTATCTTTATGACAATGTGGATAATGATATGTTTGAAATTTTTAAACCTCCGGGTAAAGCAATTGATGCTGAAGGGAAAAGGTATTTATCAGACTATGAATATACTACAGCTCATCTATATGTTCTAATGAATTGTCTAGAGGTTTAACCATTCATTGTATATGTATTTCTTAAAAGTCAAATGATATCTATTACTCATTATAATTTACTATTTCCTATCAATGTATCAATAATTTTTAATTTCTTTTTTTAGTGATTTTGTTACAGAAAAACATAAATCATTTCCAAACATGAATGAAGAAGCAATCAATGTCATGATGGAAAAGAAAATTTTTCATTTTTTTAAAAATACATATATTTACTTATAATGAAAATCACAAAATAATTGTATTGTTCTAATAAAAATTTATAATTATTATCCAAACAATCTACTTAATTTTGATTACAGGTTCATATGTGTGCAAATAAAATTTCCAATCATTATTTTCCAAGTATACCACGAGGTCCCCTAAGAGAAGATAAAACTTACAATGGTTACCATGTAAATAGTTTTAAATTTTACAATAAATCGTATGGTAGCTATTGTGTAATAGATAATATAGGAGTATGCATTAAAGATCCATATACAATTAAATTAAATATGACTATTATTGGCCTTTGGTCGAAGTGATCGAGTTAGAATTTGAAGCTTTCCAAGTTAAAAAACTATGTTATTCAAATGTGAATGATTCGATCCAACACCACATATTAGTAGTATTGTCCATCCTCGATATTAACTTGTTGATGTGAACAATAAAAAATGATTCAATAAGCATGAATCTTTTGTATTAGTAGTACAAGCATCACAAGTTTATTATTGTGAATGTCCGGGTCGGACCGGTCCTAGAAAGGATTGGAAAGCTGTGTGCAAGATAAAAGCAAGGGCTCAAATTGATATCCCCGCATCACCAAGAACTAATTTCATAGAACTAACTTTTCAAAATGATGACAATTATGTATAATCGAAGCTATGGTGGGGGACGAAGACGTCCTTTTAGTCGCATTTTCTGAGATGGATACAAGTGGGGGAAGTATATGTTGTTGAAAATTTAATTGATTATGAGGAAGAAATGAGTGATGAAGAAGAGTTTGAAAATGATGTTACTACATTTGAAGAAGAATACGAACCAGATTTGAAAGATTCTGATGAGAATGAGTAGGCAATTAGTTTTATGTTATTTTAATTGTTATTCATTTTGTTTATTTTCATTATCTTATGTGTTTTTACAGGTAAGGCACGTGGATGAGGTTGAGGCCACACATTGCAAGGTTGTATGAGTTATGGTATAGGCAGCACTACCTAAGGTATGCCCAAAATAGGTAGAGGGTCATGGGTGGATGAGACACCAGATTAGACAGAGAGAGTTGTGAATGTAATGCATCAGGTGAATGATCCACATAATGGTCCTGAGATTTTGATGAATAATCAAGAGACGTGGGAGGGATAGGAGGGAAAGGATCGAGATGTTGGAGAGTCTTCCTAGAGCACCCTATAGACGAGACTTTCCCAATTGCTTATTTTGATCCGATAATTGATAATTTGTAGGATATAAAACTCAACAAATGATTTATTAATCTATTAATTTATTTTTTACTTGCTATAAATTTTTTTTGCATGATGAATTTAGAGCTATCTGGTTCTATTTATAGAGTTCTGAGGATAATTTTCAGGAAGTCCTTTAAAACTAATGGACATAATTAGAAGTCACTGACACATATAGACCAATTAATGATTTGGAGAGAATTTAAGGTAAATATTAATACATAAAAATTTTTACATCTTTTATTTATTCATTTGTTCACTGATTAAAAATTGTTTATTTATAAATGCAGAAAGTTTACAGGTGGACACAGCCAAAGGAGTCGGTCAAAAGTATGTTCTACTAACATGCTGCCCGTCGGTATAAAGACACCATGTATGAGATCAAAAATAAATGGCTGAAGAAAAAAGAAAAAGATTCGAGTGTCCCAAATCATATTTTCGAGGAGTTGCATAGCAGATGGGAAGATTCGGATTATAGGAAGAGTGTGATAAATAGAGCGGCAATCCTCGCTTAGAGCACACTCGGGAGGATAGTGGTCTGTCTACATACACTTGTGGATCTCGCTCTATGCGTGAGCATGAACGAGCATTAGTATTATTTCTAATTTATACTTTTTATGTTTATTACATTGTGAATTGTGTTCAATTATGCCAAATTTTCATTTCTTATAAGAAAATTTTTTTCAATATAATTAACGTATGTGTTGTGTGTAATTATAGACACGCAAGGAGGCTAAGAAGCCCAATGCTCCTTGCTTATTCAGACACACACACACACACACACACAAAGGCTCATGATGATATGACTTTCATTAATCAGAATTATCATGCAGCAAATGTAAGTTTAAATAAAAAAATTAATTTTTTTTAGTTTGAATATAAATTGAAATACTTTTCGTACATTTTTATTAGGCGAGATATGAGGAATTCTTAGCTACTACTAATCAAGTATATTCTCAGTTTACTTCAGGCATGTGAAGGTGCAACAGGTAGTTCTCATTCACCAGCTCCACCAGTTGATGCGAATCAGATTTGGTATGCGACTTTTGATGGCAAAATGAAGATGCCCATCTATTGCGTCGGTTCGTTGAGATCATCATTCTACTCGCATAGATGACCAGACTAAGAAACTGAATTTTTAGGACCAGTTTCGAATTTGGTCTCGTAGATGGAGAAATTTACGGACGAGATATGAAATTTAAAACAGTTTCAGTTGGTAGATACCGAGCGATGCATGATCGACTATGTGGATGATAAGGATGAGTTGCGTATGCATTTTGATTCGCTTTCAAAAAAGTTTCAAGAGGGAGGACTATAGTTCAACCCTGATTATCTACCTCGGATTGTTCGACATAATGATCCAGCTACAACTTCTACTCCATCACCAACTACAGCACCTGCAGCAACCACATCAGGACTAGCAACAGTAGATAGCTCTACCCTAGTACCCAACATCTCACCATATGGACTAGAAACATTGCAACATAATGATTATGAAATTAGGTTCGATGATTGAGAGTATTACACATTTTTTTTCAATTCCTTAAACTTTGATTTTATATTTTAATTTTTTATTTTATCTTGATGTTTTTAATATATAAATGCAGTATATAGAGTTGTTTGCTTGAGTTATTTCGATTTTTATTTTGTTATTTTATCTCTAACTATTTCTGCAGGAACTGAATCATAACTTGAAGCAAGATGGTTTTTTTTGTGTTTTTTATTTCAATTTCTTTAGCAGCTATAGAATTATTACTAATAAAATTGGTCGGTAATTACCGACCAAAATTTTTAATTATCGATGGTCGATAAAAGGCCACCAAATGGTCAGTAATCCTTTTGGAGATCAATTACTAAGCAATGATTTTAAAAGATTTTAGTCGATTTTTCATCGCAATTTTTTAGGCTTTTATCGACTGTTTTATGACCATTTAGTGACCAAATTATTTTGGTCAGAAAGTGGTTGGAATTTAGTTGGAAATTATTTGTCTGTAAATGGTCACTTAATGGTCGATAATTAACGACCATTTAGAGACCATTTACCAACCTAATTTTTTTGGTCGGGATATAGTCGGTGATTGGTCTATAAATGGTTGTTAATTACCGACAATTTGGAGACCATGTACCAACATTATTTATGTGGTCGGTAAATTGTCAGAATTTAGTCGGTAAATTATTGTCGGTAGAGGATCGATAAATGGTCGGTAATTTACCGACGAATAGTTTTTTCGTAGGTAAAAAATTTAACGACGAGCAAAATTGTAACTAGTTTTTTTGGTCGGTAAATGGTCGCTAATTGGTTTACCGACCAAAAAACACCGAATTACATACCAAATATTTGGTCGGTAATATGGTGATATTTAGTAGTGTATTTATCAGTATAGGTTTCTGTCTATCTTACTATATGTCTATCTATCTATATTACTATCTAATAATATTTGTATATATATGTCAATCTATCTATCTATTTATATATCTAACTATTTCTCTATCTATCTATCTATCTATCGTTCTATCTATCAATCTGCCAATCAATTTATCTGTTTATCAATCTATCTATCAATCTGTCTATCATTCTGTATATTAATCTTTCTATAAATTTGTCTATCAATATGTCTATCAATCTACATATCAATATATCTATCTATTAATATATCTGCCTATCATTCAATCTGTCTATCTGTTTGTCTATCTATCTATCTATGTATTTTTCTTTTTATCTATCTATTTATCTATTTGTCTAAGTATTTGTTTATCTATCTATTTATCTATCTTTCTATATGTCTTTATATCTGTCTGTCTATCTATTTGTCTATTTGTCTATCTATCTATCTATCTTTCTTTCTATCCATTTATCTATCTGTCTAACTATCTATATATTTGTATGTTTATTTGTGTCTATTTGTTTATCTATCATTCTATATTTATGCCTATATATCTATCTTTCTATGTATATGTCTATATATCTATCTAACTATTTGTCTATCAATATCTATGTGTCTATCTGTCTGTCTATCTACCTATTTATCTATCTATCTATCTATTTGTCTGTCTATCTGTCAATATACCTATCTATTTCTATATTTATCTATCTATCTACTTGTCTGTCTATCTATCTATCTATCTATCTATCTATATATCTATCTATTTATATTTATCTATCTATCAATATGTCTATCTATCTCACTACAAGAAAAAGTTTATTTTGCTATGAAAATCACCTAGGAAAATTTTTCCTAGCTAATTTGTGAGGGATTAGCTAGATAATAGCATGAGATGTCATATTTTACATTGTAATACAAATTTGTGATGGACTAGATATCAAAATTTTTGATTGAAAAATGTCTTTGCCTAATATAATGGTAGATTTTTGCACAAATAATGATGTCATTTTTAGCAACGAATTTAGTGATTGATTTTCTCTAGCTAATTAGATTGTGACAAAATCTGTTGATAAATAATTATCTAAAACCATTTTTTATGATTATTTATTAATTGTAAGCTATTAGTTCTTAAATGGAAATTTTCACAAAATATATGCATTTAGCTATGGAATTTTCCCTATCTATTTGAGTTCTGGATTATTTCAAACGCTAATCTATTTATTTTGATATTTGATGTAATTTTGTAAATTAAAAGTTTTTCAGGGTCTATGGATGATTGATCCTTTAAAGACACATTCTCCTCATCTAATTATTAAAATATAATATTATAAATAAATAATTTCAATAATATATAAATACGAATAAAAATTAATATTAATAAAGACTAAAATAACAATTTTAATGATTATAATAATTTTAAAAAAATATATACAAACAAATTTTTAAAATTTTTAATAATGAAATTAAAATATTTGTTTTAAAAAATATTAAATAATTAATTCTATAATTATAATCATTTTTAAAGATATTTTAATAAATAATGAACCTACATAAAAATTTCTTCTGGTAAAAAGCTAAAATAATTAATTGTATCATTAAATAAAAAATATTTACAAAAATATCTGAATTAATGAATAAACAAATAATTAATTATATTAATTATAGTACAAAGAAATATTTTTCTGGTTATATGAAACTTAAAAAAAATATTTACCAAGAGATTTGAAATTTTTGAATTATAAAATAAAATTTCAAATTTTTTATAAAATATAAAAGGAAATAAATTAATATTTAAAGATAAATACATAGATATTTTAATTAGATCAAAAAAAAATTTATGATTAAAAATAATATCTCCATGTTGTTATTAAAAGAATACTTTAAGATTTTTTGTAGGGTTTAAAAAGAGTTATTTAAAATATTACTAATTATATTTTTTGTTCTAAAAAAAATTAAATTTGCCGCTGAGTTTAATTGAATTCAAGTTTTTTTTTTGCCGTAATGAAATTTTAATTGATAAGAATTAAATAATTGAGTAAGATTTTTTTTATTAGTTTTTAATATTCCATTTTTATTAAAATAATAAATATAACTTTTTTTAATGATCTTCTCATTTTAAGTAATTTTTTGAATTTTATAAATTATAAATTATATCAAATAATATGAAATTTTGCCTTTAATATTATTTCATATTATATTCATAAAAAATAAGATAAATTCTTAAAAATTAAACACCATTATGTGTGTATATATATATATATATATATATGAAATACTTTTTTATAATATCATATTATTATTTTTTTATTTATAAAATAATATTATAAATTTATCCACAAACTATAAATAATATGAAATGTTAAAATTTTTTTATAGTTATGCATTTATATAATTTATTTATGGTTATATTAAATAATATGTTAATGAAATAATATGAAATTTAATTACCAATTATTAGTTTTCATGGATATTAGTAATATTTTTTTATTCATTTTTATAGTCATTAATATATTATTTTATTTCTGAAATTAATTTCATTAATTAATAAATTTCATTAACTATTAACCTTAAATTATGTTATTTATGAAATAATATCATTCATGGTTAAATAAAATTGTTTTTAATTTTTTAAATTTTAATTAATAAATTTTTATAATTTTATTTTACATTTTAATTACTGTCACTTTTTATATATATATATTTATATCCATTTTTACCATTTTAGTCTTCTTAAAATATAACACTACAAGAAAATATTGATTTAGCTAGGTAATTTTAGCTAGTAATCAATCCCTAGCTAAATTGCGAGAGATTAGCTAGGGAATAGTAAGTATTTTATGATTTTTCTTTGAAAAAAAATAGAAATGGATTAGAGATAGAAAATTTTTTGTAAATTTCGCTCAAGAAAAGCGGGGAATTTAGCTACGGATTTAGTGGCAGATTAGTGACGAAAAATTTTCGTAAAATCTCCTCAAGAAAAGCAGGGATCTTAGCGATGGATTAGCGACGGAAAATTTTTATAAATTTTGCTGAAAAAAAGCGGGAAACTTAGCGATGAATTTAGCGATGAAATATCTCATGCTAATAAAAGCCTGAACTTAGCGATAGATTTAGCGACAGATTTTTCCTAGCTAATAAAATCTGGATTTAGCTACGGATTTAGCAACAAAATTTTACTAACTAATAAAATCCATAAATTAGAGATGGATTTAGCGAAGAAATTTCTCTATCAAATAAAATCCTTAATTTAGCAACGGATTTAGCGATGGAATTGCCCTAGCAAATAAAATACTTAATTTATCAATGGTCTTAGCGATGGAATTTACCTAGCTAATAAAATTCATAATTAAGCTATGGAATTAGCTACGGATTTCCCCTTAATAATAAAATCCGTAATTTAGCTACGGATTTAGCGACGGATTTTCTTTAGCTAATAAAATCCATAAGTTAGCTATGGTTTTAGCGTTGGATTTTCCTTAGCTAATAAAATCCATGATTTAGCTACGGATTTAACAACCGAATTTTTCTAGCTAAAAAAATTTGTAAATTAGTGACAGATTTAGGGACGGATTTTCCCTAGCTAATCAAATCCTTTATTTAGTGATGGATTTAGCGACGAAATTTTCCTAGCTAATAAAATTTATAATTTAGTGACGAATTTAGTGATGGATTTTCTCTAGCTAATAAAATCCGTATTTTAGCTACGGATTCAGCGACAGAATTTCCTGAGCCAATTTTTAGTTATTTAATTTTTTTTAATTTATTATTAGTTTTACTATTTTATTTAATTTTGTTTATTAAATGTATGTTAATGGTCTATAGATGAGCAATCCTTGAAAAACATATTCTCCTCGTAAAATCATAAAAAAATTATATTATAAATAAATAATTTAAAAAATCAAAAAATAAAAAAAATTATATTAGTAAGGTCTAACATAACTATTATATTGATGTATTAATTTTTTAAAAAATTATACAAACAAATTTTCTAAAATTTTAAATTAAGAAACTTAAAAAATTGTATTAAAGTAATATTAAATAATAAATTCAATAAGTATAATAATTTTTTTCACAAAAATTTCTACAAATTAATAATTAATAATTTTCAAAATGTATAATAAACTAGTAAATTGTATTTATTCTTTCAAATTGTATAATAATTAATATTATTTTTTTCAAATTGCATTTAGCTAATTAATAATTAATTAAATTCAAATTGTATTTATTTTTTTCAATAAGTATAATAATTTTATAATGATATATTAAAATTTCTACAAATATAAATGTAAATTAATATCTGTATGATAAAATAAAAAATAATTTCAAAAATATCTGAATTGACGAATAAACTAATAAAAATTAATATTATTATAAGTAAAAAAAATTCTGATTATATAAAACTTTTAAAAAAATAAATAATACAAATTTTGAAAATCTTGAAATATAATAAAAATATAATTTTTTAATAAAATTAAAAGAAAATAAATTAATATTTATAAATAAATACATAGATGTTTACTCCTACTAAAATTTATATGAATTAAACAATTGAATAATATTTTTATAATTAGCTTTTAACATTAAGTTTTTATTAAAATAATAAATATAACTTTTTTTAATTATCTTCTCACTTTAAGTAATTTTTTTTATTTTAAAAATTATTAATGATATCAAATAATATGAAATTTTATGCCTTTAAAAGTATTTCATATTATTTTCGTAAAAATTAATATGAATTCTTAAAAATTTATCACCATAAAATATAAATTTTTATATATTTTTAACATTTAAAGTATTTTGTAATTCTTAGGTGAGTGGCTAAAAGACAAATCATCTTTTTATTTATGTCTTATTATAAGAAATTTGTTAATTTTGTAACTATTTGATATTCTTTTTAAAAAACTAAACATATTTTTTTAATTATTTATATATTTATTGTTTAATTAATATTATAATAAAAAATTGTAATGTGTTTGTTTTTCATGTGTACCTTTCTACACGCACATTAATTTTGTTGAAAAAATTATGATAGTAAATAAAATTAATGTGTCTTTTTGATTATATATATATATTGCTTATTTAATGTTTTAATAATTAAAAATATTAATAATTTGCTAATATATACATTCACTTGTCGAGACGCGATAATCTCTAACAATTGAAGCAAACCTCTACATTCGGCCATCTATCTCTCCACACTGACACATCAACATATAATCGAGATTTATGTTTTAATATGTTATTTGATTTGAGGTACCATTTTATCCATTTATTCTTCATCAACATATAATCAAAAATTATGTTTATGCGTATTGATTCTGTTATTTATTATTTCCGAAATTCTTCTCATTTATTCACCATGGTTTGTTTGGATTGCATATATATACTTAATTGTATACATACTTCATGCATTTGTGATATAATGCAATCATCATGTGAATTTTGATGGTGCACAATAGGTATGCCTAATTAATAACTGCTTCAATTTACATAACTATATACTGTATACAAAAATAGTATACATAAATATAAGTGTATATTATATAAGTGTGTTTAAACATAACTATATCTATATAACTATAAAAATAGTATACATAAACTATTTAAACATAGCTATATCTATATAACTATAGAAATAGTATACATAAACTTTTATTATACTTTATAAGTAATTTATAAAAATTGTAAAAACTTAAAATTAAAAATGCAAAAACATCTAATATTGGAATTTAAAGTATTTTAAATCCTATGAAATTTAACTAATCAAACTAAGCACATCACAGCCCCTGAATGAGAGTGCCCTAGGATCATGATAATAAACCCTCGAGCAATGTCATCTTTAAATTATTCTGGGTCATTATAAACTCATTATGTACTCATATCAAACAATTACTTTTCAATGTTGTCCGAGCCACTTGTATTTATTGTGTGATCAATTATTAAGAAGTTAACTCATCCAACTATTTATATTGGACCATAAAAGAAAGATTTATTATGATTCCTACTGCTAGAATGATGTATATTCATTTCATGCTAGCTTAATAGCCACAAGAGGGATGACATTTTATAAGTCATATGAGGGTTGATTATATTCATACTAGCACCATAATTTTATTACGTTTCTAATTTAAACCAAAGAAAAGAGATTATAAATTTAATTTTAAAAAATAGATTTAGTCACTTACATGATTTATATGCCATATGATCATTTTTTATCAATTATATCTTAAATTTTTAATATTTCTAAATTGTTTATAGGAATGCAAGTCGACAAGTTAATAGCCCACCTAAACTCAAGCTAAATCCAACACATCAACCTGCATTATGTTAAATCCCTTGTAAGAGACTAAGTATAGAATTATTCATCATGTATAATGAAAATGATAAATCAAGGTTTTATTATAGTTTTGGATGGCACAACAAAGAAGCTTGAACAAAGAGACCTTGCTTATGATGTCGCATAAAGGTATTTTGTAAGTCTTTTAGTTGATCACATAGCAATTAAAAAATATCAAAAATAAATTAGTGATCAAGAATAATTATTAGTCCTGCAAAGGAGCCAAAAAATCCAAATTATTGAGAGAAAAAAGAACATGAAAATAGAGTAGTCTTATAGCTCTTAAGTAGCAATTACCTGCATAACAAGAAATCCAAATCATTCTTATCTTTAAATAGAAAAAAAGATTAGGCTTGCATCTCATAAATTACAAAACAAAATAACAAAAATAATTTAATATTATCCATTGATACCACTAAAAGGTAGGAATATTGCTTTGAGAAGTATTTTCTTAAATTAGTTCAATTTTAGAATTTTATTAAATAGATTTTCTTGACAATGAAAGTACTATTCATTTTATTTTGTTGCTTCCAAAAATAGCACTAACATTTATCTAACTTTGCAAAAAAAAAAGTATTCCTCCACAACACTAATAATAATAATACATAATATTTTCATCCTTAATCTATTTATATATATACATATATATATAATGTATAATTATGTTATGGAATCCAAAATAAAAAATATATATGATTTGGGTTTAATTTTAGAACCGAAATTCGGATACTCATCGTTATCCCAATATAATTAAAAAAAACATTATGCATAAACTCGCCTCTCCTTACTCATTATGCAAAAACGAGTTTATGCATATGTTTATGTATACAAAGTATGCATAAACTACATATGCATATGTTTTTATTTATGAAAAAAATGAGTTTCTGCATAAACTTATATGCATATTTGAGTATATGCATACTGTATGATTAAAAGAAGGTAATTATCAGTATAGAAATTTGGAAGACATAAATCATAAATATTTTGGATTTAGGTCCCCAAATGTTATATTAACATTAAAATTTGTAATAAAACATTATTATTTTCATTTTGGGTCCCCTTAACATTTTTTCCTATAACTTTATAATTTTATCCACTTTTGATGCACTAAAGTGCATCAACTTTGTTTACCTCACAGAAGTTTTTAATAAATTTAAATCTAAAATAATAGTTTTAGAATTCAAAAATCAATTTTTGATTCTCATAGGGTTTACCAAAATATACTTCTTCAAAGAACAATGATAGGTTCAAATCTAGTGCTTACACCCATTTAATGATGCTGCCAACCATCTAACTAGTAACTTTTTAGAAATATGGGATTCAAAAAAACTTTATAATGATAACACAAGTAGGATTTGATAATTTTAAGTGTAAGAAGTATGATAATATGTGTAACTATATGTATACCTACATGTAACTATATTTATAATTACATGTATTATAACATACAACATTATATTTAACTAAATGTGTATTACTATGTATAAATATTTGTATATCTATATACAACATTAATAATTATATAACACTATACAACATTAAATATAACTATATTTATAACTATGTATACATATATATAAATCTTTATATATATATTTATAACTTTATATATTTATGTATAACTATTTGTATGAATATATTTATATATAACTATATGTTTAGATATATCAAAATATTAATAGCTATATATACTATAGGTATAATAACATATAACTACAAAATAATTGTATCTTATTATATATATAACTATAAAATCTTTATACTTAACTATATTAAAATATATAATTTACATCTTATATTTAATATATATTTGTATATATTAGTATATAAAAATGTATTTTACTATATCTATACCTATACATATCTATATGTATAAATATATAAAATTATATGAATAAATAAATATACCTACATGTATAAATATAAATATAACTATAAGTGTAACTATATGTATAACCACATGTAACTATATTTATAATTACATGTATTAAAACATAAAACATTATGTTTACTTATATGTGTATAACTATATATAAATATTTGTAAAATTAAATAAAACTTTATATAATTAAATATAACTATATTTTTAACTATTTATACATATATGTATACATATATGTAATATGTATATCTATATATTTGTTTATAACATTGTATATATTTATGTATAACTAAATATAATTACTCATATGTGTGTGTGTGTGTGTGTATAACTAAATGTTTAACGATATATAAATTTTTATAACTATATATATTATATGTATAATAACATATAACTATAAATAATTCTATCTTACTATATGTATAACTATAAAAACTGTATACATAATTATATTTAAATATATAATTAACAACATGTATTTAATATACATTTTTATATATTAGTATGAAAAATGTATTTTAGTATATCCATACCTATACATAACTATATGTATAAATATATGAAATTATAAAAAATATATATATACATACATGTATAAATATAAGTTTAACTATACGTGTAAATATATGTATAACCACATGTAACCATATTTATAATTATATGTATAAAAACATACAACATAATGTTTAACTAAATGTTTATAACTATATATAAATATTTGTATAACTATAAAAAACTCTATATAAATAAATATAACTTTATTTTTAATTATGTATACATATATGTATAAATTTATGTAAATCTATTTAATTGTTTATAACTTTATATACATTTATTTATATTTACTTATAACTATTTGTATGCATATATCTATATATAATTATATGTTTAACTATATGTAACTATTTATAACTACATTTATTATATGTATCCTAACATATTATTATATATGGGATAATACAATTTTGTTGCACTAACTTGTAATAAAATGGCTAAAGATATAATATCAACAATATGTAAGCACATAGCATGAGAGTATCCGTTGATTATGCTCATATATGGTATAATACAAATAAGGATTGTACTCTTACCTAAACCCAGCCATTGGGCCTCAGGCTCAAATATGAACTTTTGTATAACAAAAGATATAATATTTTATAATTTTGTATAGTCAAAATTTTATTTTCTTTTATATAATTCATCATTCGAACACTGCACTCTCTATGTGTCTCCCTCCCTCTATAATTATTTATGTCCTTCTCTTCCTCTTTTTCTTTATGTGTCACACTCTTTCTCTTTAATCTTTTTTTCTCGCTCTTCTTTCTTGCATGTTCTCTCTCTCTCTCTCTCTCTCTCTCTCCTCCCCCCTCTTTCTCTCTCCCTATCTCTCCCCACTCTCTCTGCCTCATTCCCCCCACTCTCTCTGCATCTTTCCCCCCACTCTCTCTCCCTCTCTCCCCCTCTCTCCCTTTCACTATTTCTCTCCCCCTCTCTCTTCCTCCTTCTCTCTCTCCCTCTCTCTTTCCCGTCTCCCCATTTTTGTGCCCTTCTTTCTATCCACCTTATATATATATATATCTCTCTCTCTCCCCCTCTCCTCTAAACTTTGAATGTCTTTCTTTATTTATTTTCTTTTCTTTTGCATTATTGTATTTTGCACCCTTTATCTTGTATTACTTTGATATCTATTAATCTTTATCATGTTAAAAATTTCTTTATCTATGAATGTAGATTTAGCAAACACATTGCCTCGATATTCATGATTTTTAATTTTTAAATATTCATTTGTAATTTATTTTATTTAATTATTTGTATATTTTAAATTAATAGAATGTTTTATTTAAAATAATGATTAGGAATTATTTTTTGTAAATAAAATAGGGCTAAATGAGTTTAGATCATCAATAGATGTACATAAGGGGTTATTAATGGATTTTTGAATAAAGTTTTTTTGACTGGACTTGAAACTTTCATCAAGTATGCATGCAGTCAATCGAAATTGATGGTTGGAGAAAAAAATTAAGTGTCCATGTAATCATCGCAAGTATCAAAATATTTCTTTTCGTGATGCAAACACTATAAAATATCATTTGGCTAAATATGGCTTTGTGCCAAATTATTTTGTTTGGATTTATCATGTGGAAAGTACAATGTCTCTGAATATTGACCAAAATGAGGGTACTGAATCATTTTCTTGTGGTGAAGAATCATCAAACACATACCATAGAATGATCACGGAAGCTGCTAGTGCTGACTTCAGAATGGATTACTTGGATGAACCACCTAATCATGAAGCTTAGAAAGTTTATTAAATGGTTAAAGCTGCAGATAAATAGTTGTGGCCTGGTTGTAAAATACATTTGTAATTGTCCTTATGGCTCGACTAATGAGCATTAAGTAAGAAAATCATATGTTTGAAAAATTATTTGATCAGGTGACAGAATTGATGAAGGAGATTGTTTTGGATAATATTTTGATCACTAACAACTTTTATAACACTAAGAAGTTACTATGAGAAATAGGTCTACTAGTGAAAAAAATTGATTGTTGTTAAAATGGATGCATGCTATATTGAGGCGGTGATAGTGATTTAATTAGCTGTATGTTTTGTGATCATCCTCGATTTAGGAAGGCACCTCGTGTTGTAGAAACACAACAAAAATTAAAGGTTTTCTTTAAGAAGATTATTATTTTCCATTATTTCCTCGATTACTGAGGCTATATGCATCAAATGCAATAGCGAATGATATGAGGTGGCATCTTGAGCATGAGGTTGAAGAAAGGGTAATGCGTCATCCATTAGATTTACTTGCTTGGAAGCATTTTAATTATATTCATAAATATTTTGTAGCAGAAGGTCGAAATGTGAGATTCAGTCTCTACACTAATGGATTTCAGCCATTTGGGAAATATGGACAATAGTATTCAACATGGCCAGTGATAGTGACACCTTATAACTTTCCTCCGTGGTTGTGTATGAAGGAGTAATATATGTTTTTGTCATTATTAGTTCCAAGGCCAAAAAATCCAAAAGACATGCTGGATGTTTTATTACAGCTTCTTATTGCAGAGTTAAATCATTTGTGGGATATTAGCATTAATACATATTATATCTCAAAAAAGTAAAATTTCATTATGTGAGCAGCCTTTATGCGGATGGTAAGTGACTTTCCTACATATTCAAAGTTGTATGGCTGGAGTACTAAAGGATGATTAGTATGCCTGTATTGCATGACAAATTCTAATGCATTTACCCTCAAATTCAGTGGTAAACTATCATGGTTTGATAACTATCATAAGCTTCTACCTAAAAATCATCCATTTCGAAGAAATAGAATTGCATTTTGAAAAAATAAAACTGTGATGAAGGTTGCACTAGCAATTCGTTCAAAAGATGATATTATGACAAAGATTAAAAGTTTGGGTTTGAAGAAGGTTACTGAAAAAGAAGCTACTGGAAGTAATGGACGAATAGACAAAATATTTAGCGGGAGGAAACGTAAAATATTTTGGGACTTGCCCTATTGGAAGTCCAATTTAATTCATCATAACTTAGATGTAATGCATATTGAAAAATAATATGTTTGACAATGTTATCAACATTGTCCTTAATGTAGATGGAAAAACATAAGACACTTTAAAATCAAGACAAGAGTTGAATGTTTACTATCGACATCCAGAATTGAAACTGAATGAGGAAATATGAAAATTCACTAAAGCTTGCTACACACTTGATAAAAAGGCAAGACAAATATTGTGTGAATGTGTTAAAAATTTGAAATTCCCTGATGGATAGGTGTCAAATATGGGTAGATGCATGGATAAGAAGAATCTTAATATATTTGGAATGAAAAGTCATGACTATCATGTATTTATGCAGACATTAATACCAATTGTATTCGGTGAAATACTTCCCCCAAGTGGTTGGAAGGTCCTTATACAACTTTATTTTTTAATTAACTAACTACAATCACAATCATAATAGATGACATGGTGAGGCTGGAGAATAACATTCCACTTATCATTTGTAAGCTTGGACTGATATTCCCACCGAGTTTTTTTGACTCAATGGAGCATTTTCCAATCCATTTGGCATATGAAGCAAGGATTGTATTGCCAGTGCAATCCAGGTTGATGTATCCTTTTGAGAGGTAAATACATATAATTTACTGTGTTATATTATTTCGAACAAAAAGTAATATTGTAATTTAATCTAATTGAAACCTAACATTATGATTGTAGGTATCTTTGTAAGGTGAAATTGAATGTTAGAAACAAGGCAAAAGTTGAAGGTTCAATTTATAATGCATATTTAGTAGAAGAAGCATCATCATTTTGTTCTTATTATTTTGAGGACCATGTCAATACAAAGATTAGAAATGTACTACGAAATGATGAAGATCATGTGATGGTAGAAGATGATTCTGTGGACAAACTATCTATTTTCAAGCACCCTAGAAGAGTATTTGGAAGAGCAATGAAAAAATGTATGATAGATGAAGAGTACAAAGTAACTAGGAGCTATGTTTTACTTAATTGTAAAGGGTTTGCATCAATGAGAAAAATATACTACAATTTCTTATCATTCACAATATGAGAATGTTAGGAGCGATATATGTCATCTGATTCAGTAAGATATTAAGGTTTTTTGTAGGATGATTATACATGATAGTTTGAGATATTTTATTATTTTTATTAATAATTATATTAGATATATATTATTTTTTTACCATCTCTTATAATTCTCGCTAAGATTCATCTCATATTTTTCCTCGACTTATATATGTTCCTTGGGATTAGAGTAGATAAGAATTTTCCATAACATTAAGAATATAGTGATTAGTAAAGATATCTCGGGGTGTGTATCCGACATTCCTATAGTACTAGATATATTTAGTTATTGATTTAAAAACAAGATTTGAAATTTTGTTTATGATTATAAATTTTATGGAAAATAAAAACGTAGTTTGATTGTAACATGAAAATATTAAGATGATTAGAACATTATGTGCGACGTATGAAAAGAACATTATGTGTTAATGTCAGTGTCATTTGTCTTTATGGCAAATGTATGGTGTGTCAGTGTCATTTGTTTCTCTTATTGAACTTATGTGTTTGGATGAATTAGAAAAGTTAAAACATAAATTGAATTTTGAGATTGTAGTTGTTAATGCTAACCATAAAATTTAGTTTATGGAACAAAAAATGAGTATCATAATTAATTGTCATAAACATGAACCAAATATTATCTCCTTGAGTGGTTTTTGATTTTTTAAACATCCTATTTTCCAACTAATTTAATGGGGGTGTATGAAAAGAACAAGAGGTAATCCTAAAGCAAGTTATGGGTTGCAATAACTTAGTTCTCTTTGTTTAGGCCATAAATTATTAGTGAAGATTTTAATGTTTTAGTAAGAATGAAAGAATAATTAGTGAGGAAGTGTGTTAACCTACGTTCTTCTCTAGAATTTGTAGCTTGTGTAGTAGGATGTGAGTTAGTATATTTGAATGTTTTTGATAATTAATTCACTTTGTTTAATTAGAGAGAGTATAGTCACAAGATGTGATTTTGACTTGATATAATGCTATGTAATATGTAATGATTAGATAAATGAAGTATTTCACCACTCATTCATCTCAATAGTGCCATTTGAATCTTATTTTAAATGTATAATGTGCTAGTGTCGTTTGTCTTCCTTAGTGAACCTAAATATCTGAATGAATTAGAAAAGTTAAAACATAAACTGAATTTTGAGGTTGTTGCTGCTAATGCTAACCATAAAAATTAGTTTATGGTACAAAAAATTAGTAGGATAATGATCTTAAATATAGACCAAATATTATCTCTTTCAGTAGTTTTTTATTTTTTGAAATTTCCACCTGATGTCCTCTCTGTCTGAACTATAAATTATTAGTGGAGGTTTTAATGTTGTTGTAAGAGTAGAAGAAAAATTAGAGGGTTTTAATTTGCATTTCTCTCTAGAATTTGTGAATTATTTTATAGAATATGAGTTAATATATTTGTAAAATTTTAATAATAAATGCAAATGGTATAATGAGTGTGTGGATAGTCATCAAATGTTATTCTAACTAGATTTCATAATACATAATATGTAATGGTTATATAAATGAAATATTTTATTAGTTTTGCATTTTAGTAGAGTAGATTTGGATATTACACATTTGATCTTTAAAGTAAAGGACTAATATGGAACATCAACATGAGATGATTTATTTTTTTGAAAAGCATAAAATGATTAATTAGATATCATGTGCTAGCACTTATGCAATGAATTAGAAAGCTGAAAGAAAGAACTGATATTTAATTGCGATAATTATGGCATTTCTATTACATATGAGTGTTCTTAGTTATTTTTTGAAAAGAAGTGGTGTCAACAAATAAATTCTTATTCAATTTGGATGTTGTTTTTAGTATTCTTAGATTGTAGCTAATATTAATTTTTATATTTATGAGAGTTTTTTTTATTTTTTGCTTAAGATTTTTGAGTGTATTTATTTTAATTAAGATTTTTTAAGATAGTGAGAAGATGACTATTTGTGTTATAAAGTCTACTTTTGTTAAGTACTATAATACTTAGAAAAGATATATATGTGACTTATTATAGGCCATAAAGATTACTATAAGTGTGAATATGATAATCTTTAATGATAAATTATTTTTCAATGACTCTATCTTAGAGCTATTTGGACTCCATAGTGATAAGATTATTTCATTATAGTGTAACAATTATTTTAACTTCTATCTTTGAGTCTGATACTAATAGCAAAATTAATTTTGAAGAGAGTTGTGATGTTTTTCCTTCAGGTAGGAAAAGGAACATAGTATAAGTGTTCTATTGTGATATAATTATTTCATTGTAGTGTAACAACTATTTTAACTTCTATCTTAGAGATTTATTATGATGCTTTCTGCTAGGAAAAGGAGCATAATATGAGTGTCCTATTGAACAAAAAAATGAGAAATTTTTGAAAACTTGATGATCTCGACGTAGAGGTATGTACTTGATAAATATAACTATAACCTTTCCCATATTAGACTTGCCCACATTAGATGATTTAATTTGAAATAGTGAATTGGACCTTCCTATTATACTATAGAAAAAACCAAAGATATGTTCTATTAGGCACTTAGTATTACTTATATTTTCTTATTTTTATTTTGATATTATATATTTTAATTTGTTGTCCTTTCTTAATAATTACATGATCCTTGATATTTTTTTCTAGATTATTAGTCATTAAAGTTGATATATTATGTTGGTTGAACTTAATGCAATGACATCTAATTATACTGATGATTTTACTTTGAAATTTTTAGGTAAGATTGCAATAGAATGCAATTGGGCATTTTCATTGAAGACTGGAATTGAATTGAAGGTTGATTGACTTAATGCTAAGTTGATAGCTACGAGATATACAAAAAAATAGAATGATTATTGGGATACATTTTTTGTGACTAAGGTGATTGCTATTAGATTATTTATTATTATTATTATATGTTTTATGTAGATTGTATATCAGTTAAATATGATGAATATATTTATTCATAATGATTTTAAGGAAGAGGTGTTTATACATCATTCGACAGAATTCACTATTTTATGGAGCATATACATGATTGGTAGACTAGAAAGGTTATTTATTGATTGAAATAATTTTATAGGTTATAGTTTAATATATTCTCTTTAGCATTCATTACTTTTGATTTTATAAGATATGTGTTAGGTTATTCTTATTTCTATCAAAAAAAAATCAAGAGGATAAGATGTGAAGTTATTAATGTATGTTGATATTTTGATTATAGATAATTATCATCTGGGGTATATTGAAATTGAAATGGTTCATATAAGTTGAGTTCTAAATAAAGAATTTGAGATATTTCAGATATTTCATGAGTATTGAGATATAATTTCTTCTTTTGAGGAGAATTGCTTTAAATATTTTGTCTGATTTTGATATGATTGAATATATGCTCAATGGATTACTACTTGATCCGAGTGTAAACCTATTCATATTTACTTGTTTCTTAGTTGATTCTATTATACATAGTATTATTGTATTAAAGTTGAACTACCTGATAATGATTAGAGAGTAATACTCAGATTCTCATAGACATACTAATATGTGTATAGTTCTTATGATTTTCATGTTTGTAAAGAGCATTCTAGAACATGAGATATCATTCAGAGATGAGTGATATAGTCGGATAAAGGCTTACACAAATTCTAGTTGAACTCAAATGATTAAAAAGAAAATATCTATTATATAATTTTATATTTTTTTATAGAAATTTTATTTCTTAGAAAAGTAAGTGGTATATCATGATTTTTAGATTTAATGTAGATATAGAGTATGTATTTATGACATTGATTGCTTATGAGATCCTGTGGATCAAACATTTTTTTGGAAGAGTTCTGTTTACAAATTTAGATGTTTATAATGCTTTATTATAATAATTAGATAACTTGATATTGATGCTTATTTGATATTCAATGACTAAATAAAATATATTTAGATTGATTGTACTTTAATGGGAGAAAATCTAGAATAATTTGAAAGTAATTATATACATACATATCAATCAAAAAATTATAGATATTTCATGAATGTGCTCAAACAATAAGGTTTTTTTCTCTTTTTAGAGTTGAGAATTTGTGACACATACATGCTAGCTTAAAGTGGTTGTGTTTGAGGTTTAATTTAATGTGCAAGCATATTTTTTTATTTATTTTTTTTCTTGTTAGATTTATATATTGTATAAGAGAACATGACATGTGAGTTATCACAACTATATATATATATATATATATTAATTTTTAAAAATAATGAAAAAATATATTTATTTTTTTTTTCTCCTTCTCTCCCTAGTTATAACCGAAACTCTTACCAATTTTGGCCATAATAGTGATGAATCAAGCATTGTCATCATTGATAGTTCCAATTAATGCTAGTCATTGATGGTGTTGGGTAATAATCAATGATTGTTGTTGTATGTTACTGGTTAATGGTGATTATTCTATATTGGGCAATTGTGCTTCCACAATTATGATTTTAAGATACAGAAGAATAAAGAACAACAAAAACAAAAAACGATTTATATTCAATCCACAATCCAAGCATGAGAGAATAAAAATTAGAATAGAAACCACAAAAGAAATACACGAAATAATGTGGTTCACTAGTTGCTCAGTAAAACTAGCTACTTCTACCAAAAAATACTTATGCATTATAGATTAAACCAAATTATAAGTCTTACAGTATGTGCAGCATATAAATAGTCGTGATAAATTGCGTAGAGAGAGAGAGAGAGAGAGAAGATGAACAGTTCTAGATCACGAAAACAGTAACCCAAAAAATAAAATAAAAACATTTTATGTTAAAATTTTCTCGGTTCAATTAACCGGAGCGGGTTGAATCATCAGACGGGTCTGGCTCTGCTTCAAAAATTTCTTATACCATGACCAGACAACGGGACCTTCGTTATTGTGCTACTGTTGTATTCCTGGCCTCTTAATATTTCCTTTGATGCATTTACATGAAAATATTAAAATAGAAATATTTGGTTATACAAATAGATTATCAAAACAAACTATATACAACACTCTAGGTTGGAGTAAATAGTGATGTTTGGGCCCTGTTATGTTTCATATGTGATATCAATTTGAAATGTTGAATAATAATGAATCATTTCATTTTTGTCAAACTTAAATATTTAATATAATAAATTATTTGGAGCTTGAAGCAAGTGATATGCTTCTACTTGTATACATGTTATTTTATGGGAATTGAAATGTATACATGATAACATATGTTTTCTATTTTCTCATTTTATTCCATAGGATTGTATATGATATTTTAGGATATTGATGGGTAGTTCCACAAAATCAAAAATTAATTGGACAAATAATTGGACAAATAATTGGACAAAATTGTAGTTTATGCTTGTTTCATTTCTCCCTCATAATAGTCAAACAAATACCCCCTTTACTGTTTTGTTCTTTTTATGTTCAAGTGTACTCATTCATAACTTTGCACATATTTAGGCTCTTATATGTTCAGATATTTGATTAGGTAATAATGAATTTGGTCAATTGGGTGATGGCACTGAAGAGGGTAAAATGCACCCAAGAAAAGTGAAGCAATTAGAGGCAGAGTTTGTAAAATGTGTGTTATGTGGAGCGCATTGTACTGCCGCTATTGCAGAACCTTGTGTAAATGGTGGTACCATCTCGACGAGCAGTCTGTGGGTTTGGGGTCAAAATCAGGTAGGGCAGAGTCAGCTTTAGTATGTTTCTTTTGTGACCCATGAATGTTCGAGTCAATTTGCATGCACCTTGACTAATCCTAGGTAAGTATGAGCTGATACATTTCCCTCAATTCAAAGGTAAGATTCAAACCTATGATCTCATGAATATATTGTATTCATGGAGTTCGTTGCTCGCTCTTACCATCTGAACTAACCTGTGATAGTAGTTGTAGTACATTAATTCATGAGTATGTGATTTACTTCAATAGTTACTAATGATATACGAACCCACAAATTTGTGATTGAGAATTGTCATGTTTCATGTCCTTGTGTATTAATTCATATTGTTATATGTATTTCCATCTTCATCTCCATCTTGATGAAATTTACATGTAACAGTAATAGTGACATCGGTGGTAGCGACGACAGTGGAAGCGGCGGCAATGGTGGCGGCGGCAGTTGCGATGGCGGCAACATTGGCATTGGTGATAATGACAGAAGTAGAGGCAGCATCGGCAATGACGATAATAGCAGTGGTATTGGCAGCGACAACAGCAATGGCAACAGCAACATGAGTGGCAGCGAGATCAGCAGCAACAACATGAAATGAGGTATATACGTACGAATAAAGTTAGTAAATACGTACATAAAATACTATAGTATTTTATGTACGTATTTACTGAGTATATTTGTAGTCAGTTTATACGTACACATAATACTGTTGTTTTTATGTACAAATACTATAATAATATATGTAGGAGTGAAATGCTAGTATAAATTTACATATATACTGCAAGATTATATATGTATCAAAACTTAACTTTTTTTAATTAGATGGAGTGGTTTAAATTTTTGACAGATATGATACCGTATTATTCCTCATACAAAGCTTTTATAAGTGATAAGATTTTTCACTAGACATTATATGCCGTGACTCGGACAGCTTTGTAACAGTAGAAAAATGATGATCAGAGGAGCAGGGGGAGAGAAAGCAACATCAATGAATGAATATATTATACTTTATGGATGGTCGGTAGATACATTAATGAATAAGATGAAATAAATTTTTTTTTTATTTTTTGTTTCAATTATGTAAAATATTGAATTAAAATAAGATATTAAATGATTTTATTTTTTGTTTATTATAAATTATTTATAGTTTCAATTTTTATTCAATTTGTTATAAAAATATTAAATTATTTAATTAAAAAAATTTAAAATAATTTAAATTCTGAAATTAATTTTGAAATTAAAATAGCTAGGGAAAATTTAGCAAGGGAAAAATCCCTTGCTAATTTAGCTAGTAAATTTTCACTAACTAATTTAGCTAGGGAAATATTAAAATTAGCGACGAATTTTCTGTAGCTAAATTTATTTAGTTAGGGACTATATTCATCGCTAAATTTATTTAGCTATGGACTATATTCGTTGCTAAAATTTATAGACTAACACTTTAGCTATGGAATCATCGATCGTTATTTTTGTTTAGCAATGTAAAATCTCATTTATCTTACTAATTTAGCTAAGGTATTTGTCTTTTTTAGCAAAGAATTTTTCTGTCGCTAACTATTTAGCTAGGGACACTTTCCATCACTAAATTTTAGCAAGAAGCAGTTTAGATATGGAACGAATCCATCAGGAATCCATCGTTATATCCTATTTAGCGACGGAAAATGCTCATTTAGATAGGGAACTATCCCTAGTTATATGAGATTTTTCTTGTTGTGTTAGTCTATCTATCTTTCTTTCTTTTTGTCTATCAATGTATCTATCTTTCTTTATATTTTATTTATATATCTATCAATCAATCTATCAATCTACCTATAAATCTACTTCTCTATTTATCTATCTAACTCTCTCTCTCCATCTATATTTATATCTATTTATTTATCTATCTGTATATCAATATGTTTTTTAATCTAAATATAAATATTTCTAACAATATTTCTATCTATTTGTCTAACTATATTACTATCTTTCTATTTATATATATATATATATATATTTATTTATATGTCTATGTATCATCAATCTGTCGATTTATCTATTAAATTATATGTCTATCTATCTCTCTATATATGTATATACTTATTTATCTAACTATCTTTCTATCAATATATATATATATATATATGTCTGTCAATTTGTCTATTAATCTATCTATCAATCTAACTATCAACTAAGTATCCATCTGTCGATCTATCTGTCTATCAATCTATATATCTTTCATTCTATTAATAAATCTATCTATCTATCAATCTTTATTTCTTTCTATTTGTCTATCAATCTATTTATTTGTTTATTGGTATATCTATATGTCAATGTTTCTATCTTTCTATCTATATATATGTCTATCTATCTATATATCTTTCTATCTTTTTATCTTTCTATCAATCAATCTATCTATCTATATATCTATTTTTCAATATATCTATTTATCTATATTTCTATTTATTTATTAATCCTTTGTCGATCTTGACGTCTATCTAGCTATCTTTATTTCTATCTCTTTATCTCTCTATCTATTTATTAATTTATCTATCTATCTATTGGATTTCTATCTGTCTATCTATTGTCTATCTATCTATCTATCTTTATATATGACTATCTATCTATCTATTTATCTATTTGTCTATCTATCTGTCTTTCTATCTATCTATCAATCTATCTATCTATCTATCTTTCTTTGTATATATATATATATATATATATATATATATATATATATATATATATATATATATATATATATCTATCTATCTATCTATCTATAAATCTATCATGTCTGTCTATCTATATATATACCATTTTATCTATCAATTGTCTATCTATTTATATATCATTCTGTCTATCAATATGTCTATCAATATATCAATCAATCAATCAATCAAACTTTCTATCTACTTATCTATATATTTGTCAATCTATCTTCCTATCAATCAATCTATCTATCTATCTATCTATCAATATATCTTTCTGTATATCTATCTATCTATCTATGTATTTGTCTATCTATCTATCTTTCTGTCTATCTATCTGTCAATATTTCTATATGTCTATCAGTTTGTCTATCTATATATCTTACTATTTATCAATTTATCTAATTTTTTTCTATAACTATATATCTATCTATATATCTGTATGTCTGTCTATCTTTCTATGTATTTGTCTATATTTCTATCTATCTATCAATCTATATGTCTATTTGTCTATTTATCTATCTATATCTATCTAACTTTCTATCTATTTATTTATTTATTTATCTATTTGTCTATATATATATATATATATATATATATCTATCTATTTATCTTTCTATTTATCTATTTTCTATCTATCTATCTGTTTATTTATTTATCTTTCTATCTATCTATATATCTATCAATATTTCTATCTATCTATCTATATATCAATTTGTCTATCTATCTATCTATATATCTATCTATTTATTTGTCTATCTACCTATCTTTCTTTCTATCTAACTATCTATCTATCTATCTATCAAACAATCTATTAATCTATATATGTGTCTCTCTATTATTTATCTATCTATCTTTGGATCTATCTAACTAATAATCTCTTGATCTATTTATTTCATTTATCTGTTTATCAATTTATCTATCTTATTATCTATGTTTCAATCAATCAATATATATTTCTATAAATTTATCTATCAATCTATCTAATTATCAATCTATCTATTTGTTTATAATTATTTATATCAGTTAGTCAATGAATCTTTCTATTAATATCAATATAAATCAATCTATCAATCTATCAATTTATCTATATATCTGTCTATCAATATGTCTTTATATTTTTCAATCTATTTATCTATAAATCATTCTATCTATTGTTTATATATATATCTATTTCTCAATATATCTAACTAATAATCTTTTATCTATTTGTCTAATAATCTAATTTATAACTATATCTCTAACTATATATTTGTCTATCTATCTACCAGTTTATATATCTTTCTATCAATCTTTCTATTTATCTATCTATTAATTTGTATGTAAATTTGTTTATCAATCTATCTTTCTATCAATCAATCAATCAATCTATATATCAATATGCCTATCAATTTGTCTATCAATTTATCTAAAAATATATCTATATATTTATATATCTAATTATTGATCTATATGTTTATCTGCCTGTCAATCTATCTTTCTATCCATTTAAATATCTATATATATCTATCTATTTATCTATCTATCTATCTATCTATCTATTTGTCTATCTACTTGTATATCTATCTTTTTTTTCTATCTATGTATCTATCTATATTTCTATCTATCTATCTATGTGTCTATCTATTTGTCTATCTATCTATCTATCTATCTATCTATCTATCTGTGTATCTTTCTATCTATCTCTCTATGTATAGATCGATCTATCAATCTATCAATCTATCTGACTATCAATTTATATAACTTTCTTTCTTTCTATCATCCTATATATATATATATATATATGTCTATCTATTTCTTATTCTATTTGTCTATCTATCCATGTATCAATCTATCTAAAAATCTGTCAATCTATCTGTCTATCAATCTATCTATCTATTTGTCTATTAATAAAATAAACTATCTGATTTCAATTAGTTTATCATTATGTCAATCAATCAATCTTTTTATCAATCTATCAATATTTCTATCAATCTTTCTAGTTTCTATCTATTTGTCTATCTATTTATTTATAAATATATCTATAAATCTATCTATTTATATTTCTATGTATTTTTATTTCTATCTGCCTATATATTTGTCTATTTATCTATATATCTGTATATCTATCTATCTATCTATCTTTTTTATCTATCTTTATATCTATTTATCTAACTATCTATTTATCTATATGTATATATATATATATATATATATATATATATATATATATATATATCTATATCTATTTATGTATCCATTTATCTATTATCTTTCTAGCTACATATCTATCTATCTTTCTATCTATTTAATTACCTATCTATTTATATATTTATCTAACTATCTATCTATATATCAATCTTTCTATCAGTATATCTATCTATTTTGTTTATCTGTCTAACTATATGTATATTAATACGTTTATTTATCTATCTCAATTTCTATTTATCTATTTATCAAACTATCTATCTATCAATATATCTATCTTTTTTTCTTTCTATCTATCTATCTATCTATCTATATATATTTTATATATCTCTCTATATATATGTCTATCTATTTGACTATCTATCTGTCTATCTATCTATCTATCTATCATTCTAATAATATCCCAATCTATCTATCTATCTATATATATTTCTTTCAATCAATCAATCAATCAATCTATCTATCTATCTATCTTTCTTTCAATCAATCAATCAATCAATCAATCAATCTATCTATCTATCTATCTTTCTGTCAATCAATTAAACAATCTAGCTCTCTTTAAATCACCCTATCAATATTCCTATAAATCTATCTTTCAATCTTTCTATAAATCTTTCTATCAATGTTTATATCTATCTGTATATTGATTTGTTTATCAATTTATCTATTAATCTTTCTATTTATATCTCTATATATATTTTTTTCTAACTACCTATATATTAGTCTATCTATCTATCAATCTATATAATTTTATATCGATCTATATGCTTTCTATATATCTATCTATTTTTTTTATCTATATTTATTTGTATATATATATATATATATATCTATATGTCTATTTATCTTTCTATCTACATATCTATCTATCTATATATCTATCTATTTCTCTATCTATCTATCAATATTTATATCTAATTGCCTATCTATATGTCAATATATCTATCCATCTATATACCTATATATCAATCTCTCTATCTATATGTATATTTTTTGACTATCTATCTATCAATCAATATTTCTACATATCTATTTGTATATCTTTCAGTCTATCTATATGTCTTTCTATCTATCTTTCTATTCTACCAATCTATCTATCTATTTATCTTTCTATTTATCTTTTTGTGTATCTCTCTATCAATATATTTGTTTATCTATTCATATATCTATATATCAATCAATCAATCAATCTTTCTTTCTATCAACCTATTTATCTATAAGTCTATAAAACTGTCTATCAATTTATCAATCTAACTTACTATCAATTTATTGAACAATCTATCTATCCATTTGTATATCTATCTATTTATCTATCTATCATTCTTACTATAAATAAATCAATCTTTCTATCTATATATCTATCTCTCTATTTAACTTTCTTTCTTTCTTTTTGTAAATCTATCGGCCTATTGATTTGTCTCTCTGTATATCTATCGGTCAAGCTTTTTATTAGTCTATCTTTCTATCAAAATGTTTATCTATCTTTCTATCTATTTGTATATATATCTTTGTATAGATCTCTATATCTATATGTCTATCTATCTATGAATTTATCTATCTGTCAATCAATCAATCAATCAATCTATCTATCTATTTATCTGCCTTTCTATCTATGCATCTAGCTTTCTATATATCTATCTATATATCTAGCAATCAATCTATCTATCTATAAATCTATCAATTTATTTAGCTATCTAGCTATCTATCTTTCGATCTATTTTTATATCTATTTATCTATCTATCTATCTTCCCATCTGTCTATGTATCTATCTATTAATCTATCAATCTATCAATCTATCAATCTTTCTTTTTATAAAACAATCTATCTATCTATCTATCTATCTATCAATCTTTCTTTCTTTAATTCTATTTGTCTTTCTGTCTATCTATTTATTTATCTATTGGTATTTATATTTGTCAGTGTTTCTATATGTCTATTAATATATCTATTTCTCAATCAATCAATCAATCAATCAATCAATCTATCTATCTATATGTCTATCTATTTGTTTATCTATTAATATATCTATCTATATGTCTATCTATCCAAGTATCTATCTATATATTAATCATTCAATTTATCTATCTATATATCTGTATATCTATCTATCTATCTAGATGTCAATGTATCTATCTGTCAATCAATAAATCAATAAATTTGTCTGTCTATCTATCTTTCTATCATTATATAAATCTATCAATCCATCTTTCTTTCTTTATTTCAATTGATTTATCTTTCTATATATATATATATATATATATGTATGTATATTAATTTGTATATGAATCTGTATTTCAACATGTCTATCAATATTTCTATCAATAATTCTATATATCTATCTATCTATTTGAGTATCAATCTGTCTATCAATATGTCTATTTATATATGTATGTATTTGTCTTTTTATCTATGTATCTATTTGTTTAGCTATCTGTCTATGTATTTGTCTATCTATTTATTTATCTATATATCTATTTATCTTATTATATTTCTATCTGTCAATCTATCTATTTATATATTATTTATCTATTTATCTATCTATTTGTCTATCTATCTATCTATCTATCTAACTTTTTATCTATCTATCTATCAATCAATCTACCTAACAATTTGTCTAAAATAATTTCTATAAATCTAATTAACTTTCTATCTATTTGTCTATCTATATGTATATCTATCTTTTTATCATTCTAAATTTATATCTATGTATCCATCTAACTAATTATCTATCTATCTGTATGACTATCAATCTATCTATCTACTTTTCTATCTATCTCTCTTTCTATCTAGTTATCTATCTATATTTTTATCGATCTATCTATCTTTCTATTTATTTATCTATCTATCTATCTATTATCGATTTATATATCTATCTATCGATTTGTCTATCTATCATTCTATCTACTTGCTTTCTATCTATCAATGTATGTGTCTATCTATTATTATACGTATATGTCTATATATATGACTATTATTTGTTTATCTTCAATCTACTTGACTAACTATCTATCTGTCTAATAATGTATCAATCTATCTATCTATAAATCAATTTATCTATCTATATGTCTGTCTGTTTATTAATAAAATAAACTATATGTCTATCAATTTAACTATCAATATGTCTGTTAATCTATCTATCAATCTTTCTATCTATATTTCAATCTATCTATCTGTATATGAATTTATCTATAATCTATCCATTTATAACTTTATGTATTTGTCTTTCTATCTTCCAATATTTATATGTCTATCTATCTATTTGTCTATCTATCTGCATAACTATCAATTTGTGTATCTATCTATCTATCTCTTATCTATCTTTCTATCTGTCTGCATGTCTATCTATCTATATATCTATTTGACTATCTATTTGTTAATCTATGTGACTATCTATCTATCTATCTGCATATTTATTTGTCTATATACCTATCTATCTATCTATTTGTCGATCTATTTATTATTTTGTCTATCTAATTGTGTATCTATATATTGATCCATATATATATATATATATATTTGTCAATTTATTTGCCTTTTATATCATTCTATCTATCTGTATATTTATCGGTATCTCTATCTATCTATTTATTTTTATATCTATCTATCTATCTATCTATCTATATATCTCTCTATCTATCTGTCAATCTATCTATTTGTCTATCTATCTTTCTATCTGTTAAAAATATATCTATCTATCTATCTTTCTTTCTTTATATCTATCTATCTATATTACTATCTATCTATTTGTCTATCTATATGACTATATATATGTCAATCTACCTACCTTTTATCTATCTATCTATCTTCTATCTAACTTTCATTATATAAATTTGTATATCTATCTTTCTATGTATTTGATTAATTATCTATCTATCTATCTATCATCTTTGTTTCTATCAATCTATCTATCTATAAGTATATTAAATTGACGATCAATATTTCTATAAATAAGTATATCAATCTATCTATCATTCTTTTAATCAATCAATCTATCTATCTATAAAAACTATGTATGTCTGTCTATATATCTAGTTGTCTATCTATCTGGCTGTTTATCAATTTGTTTATTTGTATATCTATCTATCAATCTTATTGTCTGTCTATTTGTATATCTATCTATATGTTTATCTATCTATGTATATATTTGTCTATCAATCTATCTATTTATCTTTCTATCTATCTATCTATTTATCTATCTATTTATCTATCTATATATCTATCTATCTATCTATCTATCTATGTATTTGCATATCTATCTATCTATCTATCTATCTTTCTTTCTATCAATTAATCTATCTATCTATCTATAAATTTGATTATTAACCTATATTTAAATATTTCTTTTAAGTTGTCTATAAATATTTCTTTCAAACTTACTATCTATGTGTCTATATATATGTCTAAATATCTATCTTTCTATGTGTCTTTCTATTTGTCTTTCTATCTATCTATCTATTTATCTATCTATCTATTTATCAAAATATCTTTATATCAATCTATCTATCTATTTATCTTTCAATTTTTCTATAAATCTATCAATCAGTCTATCCAACTGTCTATATATATCTATCAATCTTTCTTTCTTTCTATCAACCAATAAATCTATCAATCTATCAATCTATATATCATTCTTTGTGTCTGTCTATCTGTCTATCTATTTATTAGTTTGTCTGTATATCTATATGTCACTCTTTATGTCTATTTATATGTCTATCTATCTAACTATTTGTGTTTATATCTATATATTTATCTATTTATTTATATATCTATATATCTATCTATCTAAGTATCTATCTATCTATCTATCATTCAATCTATTAATCAATCGAACTATCTTACTATCTATCTATCTATTGATCTATTTATAAATCTAAATGTCAATCAATCTATCTGTCTATATATATATATATATATTTTCTTTCTATCTATCAAACTATCTCTCTAGCAATCAATCAATCTATCTATTTATCAAACATTCTATTAATCTATATATCAATCTATCTTTTAATCTGTCTATAAATATTTCTATCATTCTTTCTATTTATCTATCAATCTATATGTGTATCAATATATCTATCAATCTATATATATATATGTATGTATGTATGTATTTTTTTGCCTTTTTATCTAGGTATCAATTTTTCTATTTATATGTCAATCTATTTTTCTATTTATATGTCTATCTATTTTTCTTTCTATCTATATATTTATCTATCTATCTATTTGTCTATCAAACTATGCATCTATTTGTCTATCTATCTGTTAACATTTCTGTCTAACTATAAGGCAATCTATGTGTCCATCTATTTATATATAATATCTATCTATATATTTGTCTTTATATTCCAATCTATTTGCCTATCTATATGTTTATCTATGTATCTATCTATCTCCTTATATATCTACCAATCTATCCATATATCTATAATCTATTGATATATCTAACTATCGTATATCTATCAATATTTCTTTCTATGTATCTATTTGTTTATCTAACTATATATCTATCAATCTTTCTATCTATCTATCTATATCTATTTATATCTAACTATTTGTATATCAATCAACCTATTTATATGTATATTTATCCGTCTATTTATCTATCTATCTTTCAATATGTATATCTATGTATTTATGAATCTTTCTATCAATTTTACTATTTATCTATCTATCTATCTATTAGTGTGTGTGTGTGTGTGTGTGTATATATATATATATATATATATATATATATATATATATATATATATATATATATATATATATATATATCTATCTATCTATCTATCATTCTATATATCAATACGTGTATCTATTTGTCCATTTATCTATCTATCGATCTATCTATCGATCTATCTATCGATCTATCTATATTTATTTCTATCAATCAATAGATCTAATTTTCTATCTATCTATCTTTCTTTCTATCTAGCTATTTATCTATTTATTTATCTATATGTATATCTAGCTGTTAGTATTTCTGTCTATCTATATATCTATATATCTATCTATTTATCTATCTATCTATTTATGTATCTATCTACCTATTTGCTTGTCAATCTATTTATCTATCTATTTAACTATCCATCTATCTATATATATGTCTATATTTTTCAATATCTATCTATCTGTCTGTCTGTCTATCTATATGTTTATCTATTTGTCTATCTATCTATCTAACAATATATCTATTTGTCTATCTCTTTATAAATTTTCACATCTATATGTCAATATATGTCTTTATTTATATGTCTATTTATGAATCTATCTATCAATCTATATATTTGTCTATGTATCAGTGTATATATTTGTTTGTTTATATGTCTATCTATATTTCTATAAATATGACTATCTATTTATCTATTTATCTATCTAGCTATCAATCTATATATCAATCTATGTATCTATTTGTCCATTTATCTATATATCGATCTATCTATATTTATTTCTATCAATCAATCGATCTATTTTTCTATCTATCTATCTATCTATCTATGTGTTTATCTATTTTTCTATATGTATATCTAGCTGTTAGTATTTCTGTCTATCTATATATCTAGCTATATGTCTATCTATCTATCTATCTACCTATTTGCTTGTCTATCTATTTATCTAGCTATATAACTATCCATCTATCTATATATATGTCTACATTTCTCAATATCTATCTATCTATCTGTATGTCTATCTATCTATATGTTTATCTATCTGTCTATCTATCTATCTAGCCATATATATATATATATATATATTTGTCTATATATCTATTTATCAATTTTCATATCTATATGTCAATATATATCTCTATTTATATCTCTATCTATCTATCTATTTATATATTTGTCTATGTATCAGTGTATATATCTATTTGTTTATATGTCTTTCTATATTTCTATAAATCTGACTATCTATTAATCTATCTATCTATCTATCAATCTATATATCAATATTTGTATCTATTTGTCCATTTATCTATCTATCGATCTATCTATATTTATTTCTATCAATCAATCGATGTAATTTTCTATCTATCTATCTATCTATCTATCTATTTTTCTATTTTTTTTATATGTATATCTAGCTGTTAGTATTTCTGTATATCTATATATCTGTCTATCTGTCTATCTATCTTTCTATTTATCTATCTAACTATTTGTTTGTCTATCTATCAATCTATCTATTTAACTATCCAAACATATATATATATATGTCTTATTTCTCAATATCTATCTATCTGTCTGTGTGTCTGTTTATCTATCTATCTATCTGTCTGTGTGTCTATTTATCTATCTATCTATCTATCTATCTGTGTGTCTGTTTATCTATCTATCTATCTATCTAGCCATATATCTATTTGTCTATCTATCTCTTTATCAATTTTAATATCTATATGTCAATATATGTCTATCTATCAATTTATCTATCAATCTATATATTTGTCTATGTATTAGTGTATAAATATATTTGTTTATATGTCTATCTATATTTCTATAAATCTGACTATCAATTTATCTATCTATCTATCTATATTTTTATTTCTCTAGTTGTCTATCTATCTATCTATCTATATTTCTATCTATTTGTCTATTTATCTATCTATCTATCTATCTATTTATCTATCTATATTTCCATCCATCTATCTATCTATCAATCTATCTGTCTATCTGTCTGTCTATCTATCGATCGATCTATCTATCTGTCTATCATTCTATTTAACTATATGTCTTTCAATCTGTCTATCAATATATCTATCAATATGTCTATCAATTTTTTATCAAACTATTTATAAATATATCTATATAACTGTCTATCTTTCTATATATAATTTTTTTTATTTTTTTCTGTCATTCAATCAATATGTCTATCTATCTATTTGTTTATCTGTATATCTCATTGTTAGTCTATCTATTTGTCTATTTATCTATCTATCTATCTATTTATC